>BJKM01001012.1:0-68050 GCA_015082035.1 Chaenogobius annularis | reverse complement strand
ACTCGCTCCTACTCTCTGGCGTTTCCCCCTCCTCCGTCTCCTCCCACATTGCTCCTCCTCTCTGCTTTCCTCTCCTCCGCTCCTCCCTCTCCTCTCTCTGGCGTTTCCCCCTCCTCCCGTCTCCTCCCACTCGCTCCTACTCTCTGGCGTTTCCCCCTCCTACCGTCTCCTCCCACTCGCTCCTCCTCTCTGCGTTTCCCCCTCCTCCCGTCTCCTCCCATTCGCTCCTCCTCTCTGCGTTTCCCCTCCTCTCCGTCTCCTCCCACTCGCTCCTCCTCGTCTGGCGTTTCCCCCCTCCTCCGTCTCCTCCCACTCGCTCCTCCTCTCTGGCGTTTCCCCCTCCTCCCTCTCCTCCCACTCGCTCCTCCTCTCTGGCGTTTCCCCTCTCCCGTCTCCCCCCCGCTCTCTCTCTCCTGGGTTCCCACTCCTCCTCTCCCTCGCGTTTCCCCCTCCTCCCGTCTCCTCCCACTCGCTCCTCCTCTCTGGCGTTTCCCCCCTGTCCTCCCGTCTCCTCCCACTCCTCCCACTCGCTCCTCCTCTCTGCGTTTCCCCCTCCTCTCCGTCTCCTCCCACTCCTCCTCCTCTCTGCGTTTCCCCTCCTCCCGTCTCCTCCCACTCGCTCCTCCTCTCTGGCGTTTCCCCCTCCTCCCGTCTCCTCCCACTCGCTCCTCCTCTCTGGCGTTCCCTCCTCCCGTCTCCCCTCCTCCACTCGCTCCTCTCTGGCGTTTCCCTCCTCCTCCCGTCTCCTCCCACTCGCTCCTCCTCTCGCTCCTCCTCTTGGCGTTTCCCCCTCCTCCCGTCTCTCCCCACTTGCTCCTCCTCTCTGCGTTTCCTCCTCCTCCCGTCTCCTCCCACTCGCTCCTCCTCTCTGGCGTTTCCCCTCCTCCCGTCTCCTCCACTGCTCCTCCTCTCTGGCGTTTCCCCCTCCTCCCGTCTCCTCCCACTTGCTCCTCCTCTCTGGCGTCTCCCCCTCCTTCCGTCCCTCCTCCCACTCGCTCCTCCTCTCGCGTTTCCCTCCTCCCGTCTCCTCCCACTCGCTCCTCCTCTCTGGCGTTTCCCCCTCCTCCCGTCTCCTCCCACTCGCTCGCTCCTCCTCTCTGGCGTTTCCCCCTCCTCCCGTCTCCTCCCACTCGCTCCTCTCTGACTCATCGTCACACTTCCGTGGATCCGTGTCACCGCGGCGTGTTGGCGTGACTCGTTTGGCGGCGCTTTCTGGTTCAGCCCGGATTACACCAGGGCCCGAGGAGAGCCGGGACAGAATGAGAGATGGGCTCGGCACGGGGTTAAACCGGGACAGAACCAGGACAGAACCAGGACTGAACCAGGACTGAACCGGGACAGAACCAGGACTGAACCGGGACAGAACACACTGAACCAGGACTGAACCGGACAGAACCGGACTGAACCAGGGAACAGAACCAGGACAGAACAGAACAGGAAACCAGGACTGAACCGGGACAGAACCAGGACAGAAACCGGACTGAACCAGGACGAACCAGGACTGGACTGAACCAGGGACTGAACCAGGACTGAACCAGGACTGAACCAGGGACTGAACCGGGACTGAACCAGGACTGAACCAGACTGAACCAGACAGAACCAGGCTGAACCGGACTGAACCGGACAGAACCCGGACAAACCAGAACCGGGACAGACCAGACAGAACCGGGACAGAACCAGGACTGAACCGGACCTAACCTGGGACAAACCAGGACAGAACCAGACTGAACCACTGAACCTGGACAGAACCAGGACAGAACCAGGACAGAACCAGCACTGAACCGGGACAGAACCAGGACAGAACCAGGACAGAACCGGGACTGAACCTGGACAGAACCAGGACAGAACCGGGACAGAACCAGGACAGAACCGGGACTGAACTGGGACTGAACCTGGACAGAACCAGGACAGAACCGGGACTGAACTGGACAGAACCAGGACAGAATCAGGACAGAACTGAACCAGAGTTAAGCTGTGACTAGACCTGGTTTAGTTTGGACCACAGAACGCTAAACGCCCCCGACCCAGTTCTGCTGCTGTGCCTAATTTGACCCTTTTGACAACTTTGGGTAAAATTAGGGTCACGATCCGGGTAAAGGTCAGGAATGTAGTGTGAGGTTTCGGGCTTTAGGGTTCTAACGCGGCAGAACTTCTAAACGTGGACCAAACCGCCACGTTTCAATCGTGCGTTAAATGAACCGTCCCGGCCTGTTTAAGCGACCCAAAGTGGCCCCCTGGTTCTGGATCCCAAAGCGGTCTGGCTCTTGGGCTCCAGGTGGACTTTAGCTCAGGGGTGGAGCTCCACACCACAGGGGGAGGAGCTCCACACCACAGCCAGATGATTGGATCAGAGAGAACGCAGACTCGGCCCAAAGGAGGAGATGCATTTTAACGCTGGGGGTCCGGGGGTCCTGGGCCAGTGGAAACGTGGCTAAAATGGACTAAACAGGGACTAAAGAGGGAACTGAATAAATCTGGGCTAAAACGGGGCTAATTTAATCCAGGTTTGCACAAAAAAATACAAACACAACCAATTTGGCCCAAACCAGGAGTTAACTGGGTTAAAATGGGACAAAATAGGATAAATTAAGACTAAACTAATTAGTCAGCCTACACAAGGACTAAGATGAACCAGTATCAGAAAACAGGACAAAACTGGTCCAAACCAGGTCTAAACTCCAAAACCAGATGCTGGTTAAACAGGGCCAAACACAGACTAAACTTGGACTAACTAAACCAGCGCTAAATGATTAAAACAGCACTAAACTAAAATAGGACAAAACTGGACCGATGAGGACTGAACCAGGACCAAACCAGGACTAAACTTCAGGATCAGGATTCAAACAAGACAAAACGGAATAAACCAGGACTGAACGGCATGTCAAATGAACTTGTAAAGGCTGTAGACCAGGTCTGGTCAGCTTCATTTTCCCGAGGCCGGATTTGTCGGTGGGTCAAAGTCTTTGGGCCGGAGGTGCACAAAACCCCTGAGGTGCACAAAACATCCCGAGGTGCACAAAACATCCCTGAGGTGCACAAAACATCCCCGAGGTGCACAAAACATCCAAGGTGCACAAACATCCCCAGGTGCAAAACATCGGTGCACAAAACATCCCCGAGGTGCACAAAACATCCCCAAGGTGCACAAAACATCCACAAGGTGCACAAAACATCCCCAAGGTGCACAAAACATCCCTGAGGTGCACATCCCGAGGGCCAAAACTGCACAAAACATCCCAAGGTGCACAAAACATCCACAAGGTGCACAAAACATCCCCAAGGTGCACAAAAATCCCAGGTGCACAAAACATCCCCAAGGTGCACAAAACATCCCCAAGGTGCACAAAAATCCCTGAGGTGCACAAAACATCCCCAACACTGTTTGAACAAATTAAAAAAACTAAAACTACCGATTCGATTATTGTGAGAAACAACATTGTCCATCCAAAACGGAACCAGAATTAGACCAGAACCAACCAGGTCTGAACCAGGACTAACCCAGAACCTAAACAGGTCTAAAGCAGAATTAAACAAGGACTAAACTAGACCAACTCAGGTCTAAACTAGTGCTAACCCAGAGTTAAATCAGTAAACATGTTTTGGGCCGGATGAAATCACTTGGAGGGCCTGATTTGGACCAAACCTGGACCACGTTGGAACCGAACCAGGGCTGAATCCATTCATTTCCCCAGTTTTGCCCTGTGTCACTGATGTGCAGGATTTGTTGTGATCGGTGGGCTGCGACGGTGGTCCTGCAGGGACACTTTCTGAGGCTCAGCGTGAAGGTGACTGGACCAGAACAAAACAGCACAAAAGACAAAGACAAATATTAGCGATGCAAAAGGACGAGAAGGTCCCACGTGGTCTCCACCTCCCAAAACAACAGGATTCCATGCACTTGTTGGTAAAACGAGCACGTCTCTCCCGAGCCGAGCGTTAGACTCCCTCTGCGTTTTTAAAAACCCACAGCGCTGAATCATGTTTGTGTCTCTGAGCAACTGCTTCCACGATAAACCATCTGTTAGCATCCGGCTGCTAACGACAACGCCATACGTCATCTAGAGAGGGAACTTTTCCGCACTGGGGGGACCCTCATGTCGGGGTCCCTCAGGTCAGAGGCGCGTTTGATGCTGAGATGAAGGCGCTCCAGGAACAGAAGTCGTTTGTGTTTTGGGTTTGCGGCGCAGCGAAACGTGCAGGAACCACTTTTTTCAACGCTCCGAGTCGGTCAAATGACGTCGCCGTTCTAACTTCTCAGCGTCCAATCGGCGTCTCCGGAGGGGGGGAGGGGCCGGGGGGTTCACAGCCCTTTCAAAACAAGGCGGTCACAGTGCGGCGCGTCCAGGACCTCGGAGTGATTCATGAGGCCCAGGACAGGTTTATGGCAAAGCGGAGAAGTATAACATGCTTTTACGACGTCAAACATCTACTGCACAAGGGCACCTTCGAAAAGGAGCCTAAACTTCCAGGGTAATCAGCCTAACGAAGGCAGGCGCGGCAGCCATGGCGTGTTGTACGCCGACCGACATTTAACATGTAACCGTGTGAAACAGACCCAGGTTCCAGGAGCAGCTCTGCCCCCTCCTGGTGGACTTTCAGGGCTCCTCATGACAGAGGATACAGAACTAACCTCATTCCTTTTCTCAGTGTTTTGTCCATTTCGTTTGTATCCAGACATTGGACCCAGTGTTTTAGAGGAACGTGCATCACGTATGGAAATGTCTGTTTGGTCAAATACAGTAGAACATCATCTGCAGCAGGAGAAGTTATGTTCCGTCCCATCGATTGGAACACCGTGAATTGTTTCTAATTAATAAATTGGGCCAATGGTTCCAAATACAAAGCAAACAGGAGGGGGGACCAAACACAGCCCTGTGTCACCCCTCATCCAGAGTCCGTGGACACTCAGACCTTCCTCCAACACCAGCTTTACTCGATTTACTTTATTTCACAAAGAAAAACCTGTCAGCTTCACAAAGGTTCCAGAGGGTCAGGAACAGCTTCAGTTTGAGTTCAAACGGGCCCGAAGAGGTTCCTGATCGTTGTTATATAAACGTCCTACTTCAGCTCCTCGATGGACCTCAGCGTGGCGTTGGTGGGACCGTGGGAGATCTGGAGCAGGGCAGACGGCGATCTTCACTCGATCATGAACTTCCCGTGAAGCCCTGACGTTCCTCTTCGGCTCCGTTACATAACGCCCAGTCCGGGGTCACGCGCAGCCTCGGTTCGTGCCCACGTTCCCATCTATATTCATGTGTTTGTCTGTACAACTGAGGTCTGCGGAGCGGCGCCTGACTCATTCCACCGCTTCATTGGAGGAGAGCGAGGACGACGGTGAGAAGAAACGCCGACGCCGACAGAACGACTGTGCGTTGTATGAAGTCGACGTGTTTGAGACGCGCTGAAGGGTTTGAGCGCTGACAGACTGTGGCGTGGAGACGACTGAGCGCGTGCAGAACGGCAGCGCGTGGGCGTTCCTGTCGGCTGGGGTTAAGACTTGGTTTAGTCCAAGTTTAGACCTGGGTTGGACATCTCTGATCCTGGTTTAGACCTGGTTTAGTCCAAGTTTAGACCTGGGTTGGACATCTCTGATCCTGGTTTAGTCCTGGTTTAGACCTGGGTTGGACCGCTCTGATCCTGGTTAAGACCTGGGATGGACCGCTTTGATCCTGGTTTAGTCCTGGTTTAGTCCTGGTTTAGACCTCTCTGATCCTGGTTTAGCTCTCATTTAGCAGGCGTTTAGTGCAATTCATCAAAGCTGAGTTTGTAACGAGGTCCATAAACGTTCTATGAACGGGGGACCACACAGTGGGACCACAGTGACGGGACCACAGTGACGGGACCACAGTGGGACCACAGTGGCGGGACCACAGTGGGACCACAGTGGCGGGACCACAGTGGCGGGACCACAGTGACGGGACCACAGTGGCGGGACCACAGTGACAGGACCACAGTGGCCAGGACCACAGTGCAGGGACCACAGTGCGGACCACAGTGGCGGGACCACAGTGGCAGGACCACAGTCACGGACCAGTGGCGGGACCACAGTGGCGGGACCACAGTGCGGACCACAGGGCGGGACCACAGTCACGGGACCACAGTGGCGGGACCACAGTGGCGGGACCACAGTGGCGGGACCACAGTGGCGGGACCACAGTCTCACACTGTGTTTCTCCTCGTTTCTCTTTGTGACGCACGAGAACATCACAGTCGATCTGTGACTGCAGCACCAACTGTCACGGCCCAGTGTCTTCAGACTCGCTAAGACCAAGGACCAGGGAGAGACCGGATTTAGACCAGAGTTAGGCCAGATTTAGACCTGCTTTAGACCTTAGACCTGCTTTAGGCCTGGTTTGGACCTTGGTTTAGTCCTGGTTTAGTCCTGGTTTAGAGCTAGGTTTAGTCCTGGTTTAGGCCTGGTTTAGGTCTGGTTTGGACCTGGTTTAGTCCTGGTTTAGACCTGGTTTAGGCCTGGTTTAGACCTGGTTTAGGCCTGGTTTTGTCCTGGTTTTGTCCTGGTTTAGGCCTGGTTTGGACCTGGTTTAGTCCTTGATAGTCCTGGTTTAGACCTGGAGGCCTGGTTTAGACCTGGTTATCCTGGTTTTGTCCTGGGTTTTGACCTGGTTAGTCCTGGTTTAGACCTGGTTTAGACCTGGTTTAAGCCTTGTTTAGGCCTGCTTTAGGCCTGGTTTAGAGCTAGGTTTAGTCCTGGTTTAGGCCTGGTTTAGGTCTGGTTTAGGCCTGGTTTGGACCTGGTTTAGTCCTGGTTTAGACCTGGTTTAGAGTTAGGTTTAGTCCTGGTTTAGTCCTGGTTTAGGCCTGGTTTAGGTCTGGTTTGGACCTTGGTTTAGTCCTGGTTTAGTCCTGGTTTAGGCCTGGTTTAGACCTGGTTTAGTCTTGGTTTAGTCCTGGTTTAGTCCTGGTTTAGGCCTGGTTTGGACCTGGTTTAGTCCTTGATAAGTCCTGGTTTAGACCTGGTTTAGGCCTGGTTTAGTCCTGGTCCGGCAGCAGGATTTCTTTGGAGACCACTCTTTTACTCCCTCACGCTCATGTGATGATGCCTCCCAGTCTAAACCGGTTATAGTCCTGGCCCTGGTCCGGCCTTTTTGACGTAGACCTGGTTTAATCAGGGCCGACTCCCGCTGGACTCTGCGTTGGTCCTGAGGGTCTTTGCATTAGTCCTGAGGGTCTTTGCATAAGCAGCACAGACAGTTATGGAAATGCACGTCTCTTCTGATCAAGCGCAGACTTGGACTGGATCTCGGCCCGGTTTTCCCGTCGGGACCAGGTGCAGCAGGTTCCGGGACTTTCTCTGGACTCATTTTTCCTCAAGATGAATAATGTGTTGGGGAAGAAGATCCGGACAAAACCTGTTCAAGAGCTTTAACGTGCGACTTGATCCAAGAAGCCTGAGTTAAACCTTGTACCGGAATAAACCCGGATGGAGCTTTAATTACCCGTCATCACCATCACGACATGAAACAAACCGAAACATCTCGATCAGTTCGACATAAATATACAGAAATATATAAAAAACACACTTTACCTCCACATGTTTACGTTTGTTCACGTTTGTTTACGCGTGAGTGAGTGAGTGTGAGTGAGTTTGAGTACGTGTGAGCGAGTGTGAGTGACCGTGAGTAAGTGTGAGTGAGTGAGTGAGTGTGAGTGAGTGTGAGTACGTGTGAGTGAGTGTGAGTGAGTTTGAGTACGTGTGAGTGGGTGTGAGTGACCGTGAGTAAGTGTGAGTGAGTGAGTGTGAGTGAGTGAGTGTGAGTGAGTGTGAGTGAGTTTGAGTACGTGTGAGGTTGTGAGTGAGTGAGTGAGTGTGAGTGAGTGTGAGTGATGAGTGTGGTGAGTGTGTGTGAGTGGTGTGAGTGACTGTGAGTAAGTGTAAGAAGTGAGTAAGTGTGAGTGAGTTTGAGTATGTGTGAGTAGTGTGAGTGACCGTGTGTAAGTGTGAGTGAGTGAGTGAGTGTGAGTGAGTGAGTGTGAGTGAGTAGTGAGTGTAGTAAGTGAGTGACCGTGAGTGTGAGTGAGTGTGTGTGAGTGGAGTGAGTGGTGAGTGAGTGACGTGTGAGTGAGTGAGTTTGAGTACGTGTGAGTGAGTGTGTGTGAGTGGGTGTGAGTGACCGTGAGTAAGTTGTAAGAGTGAGTAAGGTGAAGTATGAGTTGTGTGAGTGAGTTGAGTGTGAGGTGTAATGTGAGTGAGTGAGTGTGAGTAAGTGTGTGTGTGTGTGTGTGTGTGTGAGTGAGTGTGAGTGGGTGTGAGTGACCGTGAGTAAGTGTAAGAGTGAGTAAGTGTGAGTGAGTTTGAGTACGTGTGAGCGAGTGTGAGTGACCGTGAGTAAGTGTGAGGTGTGAGTGAGTGAGTGTGAGTGAGTGAGTGTGAGTGAGTGTGAGTACGTGTGAGTGAGTGTGTGTGAGTGTGTGTGGTGTGAGTGAGTAAGTGTAAGAGTAAGTGTGAGTGAGTTGAAGTATGTGTGAGGTGAGTGTGAGTGACCGTGAGTAAGTGTAAGAGTGAGTAAGTGTGAGTGAGTTTGAGTAGTGTGAGTGAGTGTGAGTGACCGTGAGTAAGTGTAAGAGTGAGTAAGTGTGAGTGAGTTATGAGTACGTGTGAGTGAGTGTGAGTTGACCGTGAGTAACGTCTTGAGTGAGTGAGTTGAGTGTGAGATGATGTGAGTGTACGCAGAGTGAGTGTGACTACGTGTGAGTAAGTGTGTGTGAAGTGGGTGTGACGTGACGATGGATGGTAAGTGTAAGCAGTGAGTAAGCTCTGAGTGAGTCCTGAGTATGTGTGCCTCCGAGTGTGAGTGACCGTGAGTCACAGATGTAAGAGTGAGTAAGTGTGAGTGAGTTTGAGTACGTAGTGTAGTGAGTGTGAGTGACCGTAGAGGTAAGTGTTAAGAGTGAGTAAGTGTGAGTGAGTTTGAGTACGTGTGAGTGGTGAGTGTTGGACGTGTACCGGGTGAGTAAGGTGTAAGAAGTGAGTAAGTGTGCAGTGAAGTTTGAGTACGTGTTGAGTACGAAGTGTGAGTGACCGTGAGTAACGTGTAAGTTTCTTGCAGTAGTAGTGAGCTGAGTAAGTCGTGCACAACTGGAGTGCCCTGACGATGGGTGTGAAGTGACCAGTTCGATGTAAAACTGCAAGCAGTGATTAAGAGTGCAGTCACATGGTTACGCCTATGCATTGAGTGGTGTAGTTTTTGTTTTGAATAGTCGCACCGTGAGTAAGCTGTAAGCGTGAGTGAGTGTGAGTCGAGGCGACGCGTGTGGAGTGAGCTAGGTGAGCGACGTGTGAGTTGATCGTGAGTAAGTGTAAGTGTGAGTGAGCCTGATGACTATAAGTGGTGAGTGAGTGTGAGTAACTGTGAGTGAGTGTAAGTGTGAGTGAGTGTGACTAAGTGTGAGTGAGTGTGAGGAGTGGTGAGTAAGGTGTAAAGGGTGATAAATGTGAGTGAGTGTGGTAAGTGTAAGTGTGAGTGAGTGTGAGTAACAGTGAGGAGGTTAGTAGTGTAGTGAGTAGAAGGTAACTGTGAGTAACTGTGAGTGAGTGTAGTAAGCTAGTGAGTAACTGTGTGAGTGAGTGTAATACTGTCCAGTGAGTTGTGAGTAACGTGAGTGACGCAAGTGTGAGTGAAGGTGAGACTGTAGTAACGAGTAAAGTGAGTCATTCGCACTGTTTTCTGAGACAAGTCAAAAACAAGCTACCGAACTCTAATGTACATCTGGCACTTGCCACTCTGCCTTGTCGGCTCACTCTGCCCTTGCTGGCACCTCTGCTCTGCCACTCGCCCACTCGCTTTGTGGCTCACTCTGCCTTCGTAGCCCACTCGGCCCCACTTGCCTTCGGCCCACTCGGCCCACTCTGCCTTGTCGGCCCACTCTGCCTCTCGGCCCACTCTGCCCTCTCGGCCCACTCTGCCTCTCGGCCCACTCTGCCTTCTCGGCCCACTCTGCCTTCTCGGCCCACTCGGACGTTTATTCCCACCCTCATTATGGCCGTCCATTAAAAATGATCTGCGGCCGTTTGAGCCGCCGCCCGGGCCCCGCTCGGCCGACGCCAAAAAACGTGCTCGGAATTAACGTCGACGCGTAGCAAACTGTGAGCCGCGTACGGTCAAGAGCGAGAGCGAGAGGGGGTGGGCAAGTGTCGCCGCGACTGCTGTGAGACCATCTCCACGGAAACGAGCAGGGCACCAAGACGGCGCCGGGGAATTTCAAGTATTCCAGTTTAACCTCCGAAAACCGCTTTCAAAATCACATTTCACACTTTTCTCCAAATATGAGTAAAATACTCTGACTTTTCCCTCTTCAAGTACATTTACAGTTACACAGAATTTTGCTCCTGTATTTGTACTTTTACTCTACACATTTGTACTTGAATTGAATGATTTTGAAATATAGTAATCTGATTACTTTAGAAGGAGTAATCAGGAGTAGTCCAAAGTTTTAAGAAGGTACAGTAGGTGCCACAGAAAAGAATCGACTTAAGTAAAAGTACTGACGTACCCCAGGGCTATTCAACCTAAGGCCCGGGGGCCAAATCAGGCCCGCCAAGCCATTTAATCGGGCCCACGACCAGACTTGTTTACTGGTTTAATTCTGGGTTAGCTCTAGATTAGACCTGGTTTGGTCTTGGGTTTAGTCCTTGTTTGATTCTGGATTAGTCCTGGTTCAGTTCTGGCTGGTACTAGTTCTAATCCTACTTAATTCTGGTTCAGTTCTGGATGGGCCATTTTGCAAAGCAATGTTTGTTTAGCATTTTGTTTGTTTCTCACAAAAAATGTGATCCAGCAGTATTTATTGTATTGTATTAAGACCATTTATTGAAATTGTGCGACCCGAACTGTTGTTACAGGGGCGTGTTGCACCTCCGGCCCAGAGACATCCGGAGATCTGTCGCCCGGACGTACGCGTGCGAAAAAGTACTTTTGTGTAAAAGTGTTTTTCACACAGATTTTGAGTCAAATGACGCGACCCTGATTTTCAGCAGCGACAGAACCGTCCATCCATCTCCTGCCACTTATCAGGGGCCGGGTCGCGGGGGCAGCAGTCTGAGTAGGGAGCAGACTTCCCCTCCCCAGACACTTCCTCGGTCGTAGGGAGGTCCAATCAGGGCTAAAACAGGACTATATCAGGTCTAGACCCAGTATTCCACATTTAACCCTGACGTTCCTGCGGTATTCCACGTTTAACTTCCTCGGTCTAGACCAGGTCCAATCAGGGCTAAAACAGGACTATATCAGGTCTAGACAGGTCCAGTATTCCACATTTAACCCTGACGTTCCTGCGGTATTCCACGTTTAACCCTGACGTTCCCGCAGTATTCCACGTTTAACCCTGACGTTCCCGCAGTATTCCACGTTTAACCCTGACGTTCCCGCAGTATTCCACGTTTAACCCTGACGTTCGTTCCCACTGTATTCCCACTTTAAACCGAAGTTCCGCAGTATTCCACGTTTAACCCTGACGTTCCCATGCAGTAATTCCACGTTAAACCCTGACGTTTTGACAAGTATCCCACGTTTAACCCTGACGTTCCCCGCTGTATTCCACGTTTAAACAGACGTTCCGCTGTATCCGTTAACCCTGACGTTCCCGCAGTATCCACGGTTTAAACCCTGACGTTCCTGCAGTATTCCACGTTTAACCCTGACGTTCCCAGGCAGTATTCCACGTTTAACCTGACGTTCCCGCAGTATTCCCAACGTTTAACCCTGACGTTCCAGCATTATTCAGTTAACCGCGACGTTCCCGCAGTAATCCACGTTTAAACCCTGACGTTCCCCGCATTAATTCACGTTAACCCTGACGTTCCCACTGCTGAAAATTCCACGTTTAACCCTGACGTTCCCGGCAGTTATCCACGTTTACCTGACGTTCCCGCAGTATTCCACGTTCAACCCTGACGTTCCCGCAGTATTCCACGTTTAACCCTGACGTTCCCGCAGTATTCCACGTTTAACCCTGACGTTCCCGCAGTATTCCACGTTTCCAGGTGCAGTTTTAACCCAAAGGCAGGAGTAAACGAGTGCTTCATCGAGCGCCAAACGACCAGCGCTAACCACATCGTTCCTTCCAGCTTAAACCAATTACTGCGCGTGTAAATTGGCGGTCTGTCCCTGGGGGGCGCCGCGCTCCGGTCCGTTGCCCGCGCCGCCGGAGGGAGCCGCGTCGCTGCTTGTTTATTCATTGCTGTGTGAATAATGCAGCGCAGGTACAAATGGAGAGAAGTGTAATTTTTGTTCCCGCGAGGCAGAGGATCCATATCTGACCCGGCGGTGGAAGGTCGATGGGAAAACAAACGATCCCCACGATTCACCCCTAATTCACACGCAATTCACACGCAATTCACACGCAATTCACACGCAATTCACACGCAATTCACACGCAATGGAACGGGTTTGTAAAGGAGAGACTGGGAAAGGAACACGAGTCGACATCGCGGAAGGAAAAGTCAGTTTTCTTATTTCTTATTGATGCCATTTTGAAACGTGCCAAGCCATTTGTATAAACCAGACTCAAACAGGACTATATCAGGTCTAGACCAGGTCCAATCAGGGCTAAAACAGGACTATATCAGGTCTAGACCAGGTCCAATCAGGGCTAAAACAGGACTATATCAGGTCTAAACCAGGTCCAATTATTGCCTGCTCTTGAGTGTTTATTATTCATTCTGGAGTGTTTATTACCCGTTCTGGAGTGTTTATTACCAGTTCTTGAGTGCTTATTACCCGTTCTTGAATGTTTATTACCCGTTCTTGAGTGTTTATTACCTGTTCTTGAATGTTTATTACATACTCTTGAGTGTTTATTACCAGTTCTTGAGTGTTTATTACCCGCTCTTGAGTGCTTATTACCCATTCTTGAGTGTTTATTACCCGCTCTTGAGGGTTTATTACCATTCTTGAGTGTTTATTCTTGTTTATTACCCGTTCTTGTTTATTACCGTTCGTTTAATTTCTTGTTTATTACAGCTCTTGGTTTATTACCCGTTTATTACCTTCTTGAGTGTTTATTACCCGTTCTTGATGTTTATTACCCGTTCTTGATGTTTATTACCCTCTTGAGTGATTATTACCTGCTCTTAAGTGTTTATTACCTGCTCTTGAGTGTTTATTACCCGTTCTTGATTGTTTATTACCCGTTCTTGAGTGTTTATTACCCGTTCTTGAGTGTTTATTACCCGTTCTTGAGGGTTTATTACCCGCTCTTGAGTGTTTATTACCCGTTCTTGAGGGTTTATTACCCGTTCTTGAGTGTTTATTACCTGTTCTTGAGTGTTTATTACCCGTTCTTGAGTGTTCATTACCCGTTCTTGAGTGTTTATTACCCGTTCTTGAGGGTTTATTACCCGTTCTTGAGTGTTTATTACCCGCTCTTGAGTGTTTATTACCCGCTCTTGAGTGTTTATTACCCGTTCTTGAGGGTTTATTACCCGTTCTTGAGGGTTTATTCCTGTCTTGATTGTTTATTACCCGTTCTGTGAGTGTTTTACCCGTTCTGAATGTATTACCATGCTTCGTGTGGAGTGTATTATTACCTGCTCTTAATGTTTATTACCTGCTCTGATGTGTTTATTACCCGTTCTTGAGTGTTGTTTTAATTACCTGCTTTTGAGTGTTTATTACCTGTTCTTGATAGTGTTTATTACCCCTTTTTGAGTGTTATTACCCTGTTCTTGAGTGTTTATTACTTCCGCTCTGAGTGGTTTTTACCCGGCCTCTTTGATAAGGTTTAAGGTGTGTTTTTTTTTATTTTTAAAAAAAATAAAAAACCGGTTCTTGAGTGTTTATTACCTGCTCTTGAGTGTTTATTACCCGTTCTTGTAGGTTATTACCTGCTTTTGAGTGTTTATTACCTTGTTCTTGAGTGTTTATACCCGCTCTTGAAGTGTTTATTACCGTTCTTGAGTGTTTATTACCCGTTTTCTTGACGTTTATTTACCCGTCTTGAGCGTTTATTACCCGTTTCTTGAGCGTTTATTACTCCGTTCTTGATGTTTTTCTTTACCCGTCTGGAGTGTTTATTACCCGTTCTTGTAGTTGTTTATTACCCTGTTCTGGAGTGATCCATTACCGTTCTGGATGTGTTTTATTACCCGTTTTTTTCTGGATGTTTGTGGTTTTATTTTTTTACTCCCCTCGTTTCTGAGTGTTCATTACCCTGTTTCTTGAGTGTCATTACCGTTCTTGAGAGTTTTCTTGAGGGTTTATTACCCTGTTCTTGAGTGTTTATTACCCGCTCTTGAGTGTTTATTACCTGTTCTTGAGTGTTTATTACCCGTTCTTGAGTGTTTATTACCCGTTCTTGAGTGTTTATTACCCGTTCTGGAGTGTTCATTACCCGTTCTTGAGGGTTTATTACCCGTTCTTGAGGGTTTATTACCCGTTCTTGAGTGTTTATTACCCGTTCTGGAGTGTTTATTACCCGTTCTGGAGTGTTTATACCCGTTCTTGAGTGTTTATTACCCGTTCTTGAGTGTTTATTACCCGTTCTTGAGTGTTTATTACCCGTTCTTGAGTGTTCATTACCCGTTCTTGAGGGTTTATTACCCGTTCTTGAGGGTTTATTACCCGTTCTTGAGTGTTTATTACCCGTTCTTGTGTGTGGTGGATAGTTTAGCGACAGAGCTGCAGGTGAAGACAGTTTCTCCTCTTCTTCCGCTCGACTTGCTTCGTCTCAGGCTCATTCATGTGAACGGTTTTAGCTTTGGGGCTTTGTCCTCCCGTGTCGTCCCGTGTCGTCCCGTGTCGTCCCGTGTCTTCCTGGGTCTCGGGTCTGTTCTGCTGTGGATCTTCTCAAACGATGACTTAATGGCGCCAGGTCTGCTGCTGGAATGAGAAACGATCACACTGAATCAAGCGTCTTCGTCCCAGAGGTGAATGTGACGCCGGCTGTCGTTGGTATTTTGCCTGATTATTGTTAAGTCTGCCGAACACCGGGTCAAGCGTTTGTCAGTTGAGATCTCAGGACTCAGATGTCACTGTCAAATGTCAGGGTTTGGATTATTGTAAGAAAGAACACAATTTAACGATGAGTCACTATTACTGAGGAGTTTGTGAGCAGCTTTATGAAATCTAACTGTCTGAAGGACGAAGTAAATGTGAAGCAAATGGGACAAAAACAGCCAGATTAAGCACTTAAATAGTTAATAAAAAGTTAAAAAGTGATTGCATTATTATGGATTTGCTAAAATAGTATATTTTGACTTTTAAAGTAAGATTTACCAACATAATAAGTTTTGTTCTTATTTCAATTTGGAAAGAGCTCGTCTCTTTCTTATTTTAAGTAAAACAAGTTCATTTATTCTTTTTGCATTGGTAATCCAAAGACAGTCAAAAGTCACATTTTGGACTCGAGTCTGGTTTTGAAATGTAAGATTTTGCTTCTAAAATAGTTACGAACACATTGTGACCTGAATAAATCCCCTGAGCTGATGTTTCTTAAAGCACCTGACTAAACTGTCTCCGAACTGAAACTCACAGTTTGCGACTCTTTGTTCGCCTGAGACTCTGATTTAAGCGTGACAGGTTCTGCAGAGGAACAGCACCGTTCAGATCCAGGACCTTCATGTTTCCTCTGTGTTCTCTGAGCGCACGTTGACGCTCTGGATGAAATGATGTGTCTTCAGTCGTTGACAGATAAAGGCATCTCAGGGTTAGTCGTGAAAGATGAGCTGAATGTTCTCGTTTAACCCGTCTAAACCCGCACCCCCTCGGCCCATCGGAGCTCACCGTGACGCAACATCTACCAGAGCATTGTTCCCGCATCACCTTCCATAATTCATGCCCGACTTTGTTTAGCCTGATTAGCATCTGGCGGCTCGGGTCTTGTTAGATTGATGGCGTCGTCGTGGAGGTGCGGAGCAGAGACCGGCTCATCCAGGCGCGTAAACCTGCAGCGCTCGTGTCTTCACGCCTCAGCGAGCGGCGCTAACTCTGTGAACAGATGTTCCACTCACACAGGCTGAGGAACGGGACAAACGGAGCGAGGAGACCACCCGGGAAGGACCGGTGGGGGCAGTGCGCTCGACAACAAAGATCCAGACCTCATTTGAACTGGGACTCAAAGGAAACATTCCGCACAGTCCTTTCACGAGCGTTTAACCACATGAAAATGATGTTTCCTCAGATCGATCCCGGCACGTTTGAGCTCATCCTCTGTGGTCGGGAAAAGCCCTGTTTTCACCTACCCCCCGGCCCCGCCCACATCGATTGTTTGGGGAAAATAGGACTCCGAGTGGGTTTGAAAATGTCACGCTTACCACTGTGAAGAGGCGGGGCTTACCACTGTGAAGAGGCGGGGCTTACCATGTGTGAAGAGGCGGGGCGGGGCTTACCATGTGTGAAGAGGCGGGGCTTACCACTGTGAAGAGGCTGTGAGAGGTGGGGTTATCCAAGGTGAAGAGGCGGGGCTCTATCACTGTGAAAGGCGGGGCTTAAAACTCGTGAAGAGGGGGGCTTAATACTGTGGAAGAGGCGGGGCTTACCACTGTGAAGAGGCGGGGCTTACCACTGTGAAGAGGCGAGGCTTACCACTTATAACTGTGAAGAGGTGGGGCTTAACCACTGTGAAGAGGCGGGGTCTTACCAAGGTGAAGAGGCGGGCTTATCATCTGTGAAGAGGCGGGGCTTAAACTGTGAGAGGGATGCGGGGGGCTAATACTGTGAAGAGGCGGGGCTTACCACTGGTGAAGAGGCGGGGCTTATCACCATGTGAAGAGGCGGGGCTTATCACTGTGAAGAGGTGGGCTTACCACTGTGAAGAGGCGGGGCTTACCACTGTGAAGAGGCGGGGCTTACCAACAGATCGAAGACCTTCTCTCAGGAGCCGTTTTCGATGTTTTGTGAGGTTTTCCAAACGAACAAAATCATGAGAAAAAACCGATGTCGTAGTTGAATCTCAAGAGCGTGAAAAGAGGCGTGACGAGCGGACACAGAAGTTCCGAACGAGGAGGAGCTGGAGATGGCTGAGGAGGTGAAGACGAGGCACGGTCTTCAATCTAGGTCTTTTAGTGAACTGTTGGCCCTCAAGCGTGGATGGAGGCATGGACCATGTCCTGGTCATCGGCTGTCTCCTGGTGTGAGGGCGCCGACTTACTCGTCAGGACTTGTTCGTCTACTGTCTGCTTGTCCTGGTGTCAGGCGCGACCTTCTCGTCAGGGCTATTGTTCTGTCTGGTCTGCTGTCTCTGGTGTCAGGCGCGACCTTTCGTCATTGGACTGGTCTGCTGTCTCCTTTCAGGCGCGACCTTTCGTCGTATGTTCTGTCTGGTTGCTGTCTCCTGGTGTCAGGTCGCGCCTTCTCGTCAGGACTATTGTTCTGTCTGGTCTGCTGTCTCCTGGTGTTCAGGCGCGACCTTCTCGCGTAGACTATTGTTCGTCTGGTCTGCGTCTCCTGTGTCAGCCGCGACCTTCTCGTCAGGAACTATTGTTCGTCTGTTCTGGTCGCTGTCTCCTGGTGGTCAGGCGCGACCTTCTCGTCAGGACTATTGTCTGTCTGGTTTGCTGTTTCCTGGTGTCAGGCACGACTCTTCTCGTCAGGGTAATTGTTCTGTCTGGTCTGCTGTCTCCTGGTGTCAGGGCGCGACCTTCTCGTCAGGACTATTGTTCGTGCTCTGGTCTGCTGTCTCCTGGTGTTCAGGCGCGACCTTCTTCGTCAGGACTATTGGTTCGTCTGGTCTGCTGTCTCCTGGTGTCAGGGCGACCTTCTCGTCAGGACTATTGTTCTGTCTGGTCTGCTGTCTCCTGGTGTCAGGCGCGACCTCTCTCGTCAGAACTATTGTTTGTCTGGTCTGCTGTCTCCTGGTGTCAGGACCTTCTCGCAGGACCTTCTCGTCAGGACCTTCTCGTCTATTGTTGTCTGGTCTGCTGTCTCCTGGTGTCAGGCGCGACCTTCTCGTCAGGACTATTGTTCGTCTGTCTCTGCTTCTCTGGTGTCAGGAGCGACCTTCTCTCGTCAGGACTATATGTTGGTCTGGTCTGCTGTCTCCTGGTGTCAGGCGCGACCTTCTCGTCAGGACTATTGTTGGTCTGGTCTGCTGTCTCCTGGTGTCAGGCGCGACCTTCTCGTCAGGACTATTGTTCTGTCTGGTCTGCTGTCTCCTGGTGTCATTATTGTCCTTGGACTTCTGGTTTCATCTCTGTTTGAATCCATCCTTTGTTACTTTTGTTTAAACTAAAACATCTGTAAAAACCCTGAGTTCCGCCCTTTCTCACCTCTTCACAGGCCACGCCCTCGCTCTGCCGCTCATGAGTATCAACACGCCCCCTTCCTTCATGAACATGTGCGCGGCTTTTCTCATTACGTCGTGCCCCCCGTAATCCCCCCGATAGCGTTTATGAACTCATATTTTCGTCTGCGCGTCAATCAGCCCGAGAAGAACAGGCCCGGCGTTTGGCATTTAGAACGACTCCGCTGGCATTTGGGCCGCGGCGCCGCCCGTTTTGCGCGCGGTTATTAGAGCGAACTCGATCCGTGACCACGATCAGCGGCGGGGGACGGAAACGGTTTAGAATGAAGCGAAATATGCTCCGGTGTCGGGATTTACAATTTTTATATTTTCAACCAATTTCACGACATTTTACTCCAACAGGTTTAATTTCCCACCAATTTTTGTGAAAATAAAATACAATAAATAATAATAATAATAATAATAATAATAATAATAATAATAATCTCAATCTCAATAATTCCTCAAATTATTCACAAATTTATCTTGTTTTCTTCTATCTATTTTCTTAAAATCTTCCTCTTGATCAGATCTGCTGTTGGGATTTTCAAGGGATTTTGTTAAATTGTCTTTGAATTTCCTGGATTTTTGTCAACATTTTTTTTAGAGTAAATGGAATTCCAAAAATGTCCATCTTCGGCCTTCATGAAATGGTTTCCAAATATCTGTGAATCCTTTTTGTTTTGAGGAAAATGTGTTTTTCGGTTCCTTTGATGAACGTCAGAGATTTGAATCCAATTTCACAAAATGTGACTCAATTTTCTCATTTTTCTCATTTTTTTCAACATTTGCACACATTTTTCTCCAGTTTTCGAACTGTCAAAATAAAACCATGAATCATGTAATTAATGAAGTTTA
Source organism: Chaenogobius annularis (assembly GCA_015082035.1). Lineage (NCBI taxonomy): Eukaryota > Metazoa > Chordata > Actinopteri > Gobiiformes > Gobiidae > Chaenogobius > Chaenogobius annularis. The sequence goes on along the minus strand of BJKM01001012.1, from coordinate 48,955 downwards.
TGGAAAAGTTCTTTTGACGTGTGCAAAATGTAAATGTGAATCATATTTTAAACAGATAAAGACAAATTAAGTCAAAACATTATGATCCAAAACACGATTTGAATTGAATTTGAATCTGACGCATTCGAAATTCCAAATGGACGTAATGTGTCTTCATCTCCGGAGAAGCTTCAGGCGCAGAGACCTTTCTTTGGTTCCCGTGTGTGTAGAACGTCTCCAACGTTGTGGTGGAACTCTGGAACTCTGGAACTCTGGAACTCTGGAACTCTGGAACTGGAACACTGGAACTCTGGATCTCTGGATCTCTGGAACTCTGGAACTCTGGAACTCTGGATCTCTGGAACTCTGGACTCTGGACTCTGGAACTCTGGACTCTGGAACTCTGGAACTCTGGAACTCTGGATCTCTGGATCTCTGGATCTCTGGATCTCTGGAACTGGAACTCTGGAACTCTGGAACTGGAAAACTGGATCTCTGGATGCTGACTCTGGATCTCTGGAACTTGGATCTCTGGACTCTGAACTCTGGAACTCTGGAACTCTGGATCTCTGGAACTCTGGAATCTCTTGGATCTTGACTCTGATTCTGGACTGGAACTCATGGAAACTCTGGAATGGATACTTCTGGAATCTACTCGGCAACTCTGGAACTCTGGAACTCTGGAACTCCTGGTAAATCTGATAGGAACTCTGGAACTCTGACTTTCTCTCTGCAATGTCCCCAAGACTTCTAATGCATTCCACTTTCCGCTCGCCACATCCGTCGCTCAGGTTCATCTCCTGCGACAGCGTCACTTTCGCTTCCGTCCCGATACTATCACATTACGAGTTCTTCTCCCGCGGTACATGACCGCCCGGGCCTGCTCCTGCCCCGGGTCCCCTGCTCCTCCCCGGGCCCTGCTTCCGGCCCGCGGCCTGCTCCGGCTCGTGCTCCGGCTCCAAGCTCGTGTGAAAGGCAGCCGCGGTCGAGCGCTTGTCCCCGTCAACGGCGACGATCCTTGCCCCACGCGAGCGCGTTGTAGAGAACCAGTCCCTGAAGGTTGGAAGTGAGAGAAATGGAATGAGATGAAACGCTGGGAGCCTCGCCCGGGTCCGGAAGCTTCCAGAGTCCAGAGCCTCGCCGGTCCAGAAGCCTCTGCCCGGTCCAGAAGCTCGCCCGGTCCCAGAAGCCTCGCCACGGTCCAGAAGCCTCGCCCGGTCCTGCCCGGCAGAGCCTCGCCGGTCCAGAAGCCGCCCGGTCCAGAAGCCTCGCCCGTTCCAGAAGCCTCGGCCGGTCCAGAAGCTTCCACCAGAGTCCAGATCTGAGTCACTTTCACCTTCTGAGGTCATCACAAAGTTCTCCCTGAGATGTTTGTGAAGAAGAACCCTGGATTAGAACCTTTACTGACCGTTCCCGATGTGAAAGAGTCATCGTTCCGTGGCTTCGAGGACAACATTCAGAAAGATCACGATCACACAAACTCCAGACCCAGACGACGGACCACAAGTGAATCATTCCGATCTTTGGTATTTTGAACGTAGTTTTGTCGAGACGTTTGTCACGTCGGTTCTGAAGGGCCAGCGAATGGTCCGGGGGGCCGCGTTTGGACCCATCTGGACTTTGTTAGCTCTGATTTCTCGTTGTCGCCTTCGTCTCGTCGACTGATCGGCGACTCGAAGTCAAAGTTTTTTTATCAATAAAACACTTTAATCGTTAAATATTTTCTCCAGAAGCCGAAATTCAGCTTTTATTTGGTTCAAAATGTGATTAAAAGAAACAATCGTTCGCGCTGTCGACAAACTCAAGTCATGTTTCTCCTCCTTCCTCGTCTCCTCGTCTCCTGTCTCCTCGTCTCCTCATCAATCGTGCTTCCTCGTCTCGCTCTCGTCTCTCCTTCCTCGTTCTCCTCGTCTCTCGTTCTCCTCGTCTCCTCGTTTTCTCCTCGTCTCCTCGTTCTTCTCGTCTCCTCGTCTCCTCGTTCTCTGTCTCCCTCGTTCTCTCCTGCCTCCTCGTTCTCCTGTCTCTGCGTCTCCTCGTCTCCTCGTTCCTCGTCTCCTCGCCTCGCCTCCTCGTCTCCCTCGTCTCGTCTCCTCGTCTCCTCGCTCCTCGTTCTCTCCTGCTCCTCGCCTCGCTCCTCGTCTCGTCTCCTCGTCTCCTCGCCTCCTCGTTCTCCCTGCCTCCTCGCCTCGCCTCCTCGTCTCCTCGGCCTCGTCTCTCCTCGTCTCCTCGCTCCTCGTCTCCTCTGCCTCCTCCTCGTCTCCCTGCCTCCTCGCCTCCTCGTTCTCCCTGCCTCCTCGCCTCCTCGTCTCGCCCTCGCCTCCTCGTCTCCTCGCCTCTTCGTCTCCCTGCCTCCTCGCCTCCTCGTCCCTTCATCTTCGTCTCCTTCTGCTCTCTCTCTGAAGACGTCTCTCTCAAACGGCTCCTGTCTTATTTTAAACCGCGGCATATGGAAAACCAGTCAGAATCTGGACCGGACCGGGTCCAAACCAGGTCTCGGAGGGTCCCGGTTTAGACCCAAAACCTCCCCGCGCCCCGCTCCGTGCGCCTCATTAAAAGCGCCCCCCGCTGGACCGTAATGGCTCATTGTTCGGCGCTTCCTACAGACAACAATGTGCAATTAAAGTTCGGCCCGAGTCGGATGGATTTCAAGTGGTCGGAAGAGTTTGGAGAAGAACGGGAGAGAACATGCAGAGCAGAAGCTCAAGCAGAGAAGATTTAAGCGGTTTTAGTCCTGGTCTGGTTTCTGGCGCAGTCTTGACGGGATCTTCGATAAGAGCAGGACAAAAGGGCGGGGCTTAACGTTCTGTCGCTGGAGAAAGTAAAGACACGTTTCCGTCAAAGCGTAAAGTGTTGTTTAAAGACTGGACTGTTAAGCCCCGCCCCGGCCCGACGGAACACGCACTCCGCCCGCCGCGAACACCCAAGTTAAAGCGCCCCCTACAGGCCGGACGACTGAAGTGCAGTTAAGACCAATACATGATATATATTATGTCATCGCAGAACAGCACAATTTTTAGGTTCATAGTGTCACTTCCTGTTTGTAACTGATGACATCACATTAGGAAATTACCCAGCAACCACTGGGGCAAAACTCATCTAATGTTACTTTTAGTCAAAGTAATAAAAATAGAGCGACTTTATTGAGTTGGTGTGAACTCTGGGCCTCAGAGCTTTTCTCCGTTCATTCATTCATCCCATTCAACGGGGGGATTTGGGGTGGGACTGGGTTAAACGCCAAAAAGCAGAATGTCCAGAACCTCTCATTAAAGGTTCACACTTTTCCAAATATCTTTTCATGAATTCATTTTGTTTTTGGTGTTATTCTTTGAACCCAATTTCACAATTTTCTGTCCATATTTCCACACATTTTGATCCAGTTTTTGTCCAAACTTCCAATGAAGCCACGCCTCTTCCTCCATGAAGTGGTGCTCCTCTTCCATCTGAGAAACCACCACTTCTTTTTTCCTGAAGCAGACTCAGTGATGTTTCAATCGTTTTCCAGAACTTTCCTCACACAAACCCCTCTGTAAACGTTTAACGAACATGGAATCTGCTCTTCTCATGAAAGCTCTCGTGGACCTCCAGAGCGGCTTATCTTCTTCCTCCAGATCACGTGAGATGATTGATTTTGTGCCCGCTCCCAGACAAATAAAGACTAAGCTAAAACAGAACGCTCAACGAGACTTTGCGGACGTTGCGGCGGACCCTCGAGGAGCTCCGGGATGAACGGTTGCCACGTCTCACACTTTTGGTTCGCCGTTGGTGCTCAGTGACAGTCTGGACGCCTCCAGTGAGACTCGACAGCGAAACTGTGTCCGAACCTTTGACCGGTCGTGTGTTCGGCGTGAAGCTCCAGGTTTGTTATCGTCCCCCCTCCTCCGCCGCTCCCCCAGGTCTCCCATGAACCACGTCTAATCTCCACTTTAGACCCGTGTTTGGCTCCTGCCGCTCGCTCTCGCTCGTCTCAGGTGCGGCAGGAGGACCCTCGTGATAATGGAATCCCACGCGGGAGGCTCGGCGCACACGGTTAAATCACTCCCACGCACACGCCCACTCACGCCCACGCACGCCTACACGCCGGGAAGACGCACACGAGCGCAGCGCTGAGAACGCGGGAGCCTCCAGAGCTGAGAAAAGCCCAAAACGAGTGAGCGCGGCCCCTCGAACCTCAGCGAGAGCCCGCGCCATCAAAACAAGTGAGCGCGGCCCCTCGGACCTCAGCGAGAGCCCGCGCCATCAAAACAAGTGAGCGCGGCCCCTCGGACCTCAGCGAGAGCCCGCGCCATCAAAACGAGTGAGCGCGGCCCCTCGGACCTCAGCGAGAGCCCGCGCCATCAAAACGAGTGAGCGCGGCCCCTCGGACCTCAGCGAGAGCGCTCGTTTGAACCTGCTCTGACGTCGTTCCTTCTCAAAAACGTTGCTTTTTTGCTGTTTTAAGTCCATAAATCTTCAAGGTTTTGTTAATTTCCCCCCGTGGTAATTCTCTTTGCTGCCAGTAGATGGAGTGCTCGAGCGCCTGCCTGCGTGAGACGCCGTGTTAATTAACTGTATTTTGGCCAACATGGCCCGTAACAATAAACTGGGCTGCATTTGGGACACCGGGCCGAGCTTTAGTAAGACAATCTAATAAGTTTTCGCTTTTTCCTGCACCCAAATGTACTCTCCAGAGGTATCCATCCATTGTGTCCATGGCAGGAGTTCTACAACACAATGTCAAAAACAGTCTGTAGCTTCTGGAATCCTGGTGTGAATCTGGTTTAGACCTGGTTTTGAGTACTGGTTTAGTCCTGGTTTAGATCTGGTTTAGTCCTGGTTTAGTCCTGGTTCAGACCTGGTTCAGTCCTGGTTCAGACCTGGTTCGGTCCTGGTTCAGACCTGGTTCCGGTCCTGGTTCACCTGGTTCGGTCCTGGTTCAGACCTGGTTCGGACCTGGTTCAGACCTGGTTCAGACCTGGTTCAGTCCTGGTTCAGACCTGGTTCAGCCTGGTTCACCTGGTTCAGACCTGGTTCAGACCTGGTTCAGACCTGGTTCAGACCTGGTTCAGTCCTGGTTCAGACCTGGTTCAGTCCTGGTTCAGACCTGGTTCAGTCCCGGTTCAGACCTGGTTCGGTCCCGGTTCAGACCTGGTTCGGACCTGGTTCAGACCTGGTTCAGTCCTGGTTCAGACCTGGTTCAGACCTGGTTCAGACCTGGTTCAGTCCTGGTTCAGACCTGGTTCAGTCCCGGTTCAGTCCTGGTTCAGACCTGGTTCAGACGAGGGTCGATTCGCTCTGTGGCGTTTGTTTATCTCGAACGCTCAGAGCTTTCACCTTTCCCCTTTAAACCGTCCGGTGCCATCGCTGCTCTCAGCCGGGCCCCCCTCGCTGCCCCGTTACCGTGGATACGCCTCGTTTGCGGCGGGAAAAAACGGTGGCGTGATGTCTCCGTGGGGAAATCGCGGAGTGGAAAAGCCCTCTCCGCGAGTCGTTGAGACGATTAGGCCTTTTATTTTCGTTATGAATCAGAGTCATTCAGAGCCCCTTCTGCGAGAGCCCACCTTAGACCTGCTTTAGACCTGCTTTAGTCCCGCTTTAGACCCGCTTTAGACCTGCTTTAGACCCGCTTTAGTCTGCTTTAGACCCGCTTTAGACCCGCTTTAGACCCGCTTTAGACCTGCTTTAGACCGCTTTACGCTTTACCGCTTTAGTAGACCCTAGACCCGCTTTAGACCCGCTTTAGTCCTGCTTTAGACCCGCTTTAGACCGCTTTACTGCTTTAGGAACCCCGCTTTAGACCGCGCTTTAGACTTTAGACCCGCTTTAGACCCGCTTTAGCTTTCTTTAGCTGCTTTAGACCTTTAGACCCGCTTTAAGACCCGCTTTTTTTAGACCGCTTTATGCTTTAGACCGCTTTAGACCCGTTAGACCCGCTTAGACCGCTTAGCTTTTAGACCGCTTTAGACCCGCTTTAGACCTGCTTTAGAACCCGCTTTAACCTTTAAGTCCTGCTTTAGAGCTTTAGACCCCGCTTTAGACCCTGCTTTAGACGCCTGCTTTTAGACCCGCTTTAGCCTGCTTTAGACCCGCTTTTAGACCCGCTTTAGTCCGCTTTAGACTGCTTTAGAGCTTAGTCCTGCTTTAGACCCGCTTTAGTTAGCCCGCTTTAGACCCTTTAGGCTATTAGACCCCGCTTTAGACCTGCTTTAGACCCGCTTTAGACCCGCTTTAGACCCGCTTTAGACCCGCTTTAGACCCGCTTTAACCCGCTTTAGACGCCGCTTTAGTCCTGCTTTAGACCTGCTTTAGACCGCTTTAGACCCGCTTTAGACCTGCTTTAGACCGCTTTAGACCGCTTTAGACGCTTTAGCCCGCTTTAGACCCGCTTTCTTTAGACCCGCTTTAGACCCGCTTTAGACCCGCTTTAGTCCTGCTTTAGACCGCTTTACCTGCTTTAGACCCGCTTTAGTCCTGCTTTAGACCGCTTTAGACCCGCTTTAGACCTGCTTTAGACCCGCTTTAGACCTGCTTTAGACCCGCTTTAGTCCTGCTTTAGACCCGCTTTAGTCCTGCTTTAGACCCGCTTTAGTCCTGCTTTAGACCGTTTAGACCCGCTTTAGACCGCTTTAGACCCGCTTTAGACCCGCTTTAGTCCTGCTTTAAGACCCGTTTAACCGCTTTAGTCCTGCTTTAGACCTGCTTTAGACCTGCTTTAGACCCGCTTTAGACCCGCTTTAGACCCGCTTTAGACCTGTTAGACCCGCTTTAGACCGCGCTTAAACTGCTTTGCTTTATCCTGCTTTAGACACCCGCTTTAGACTGCTTTGCTTTAGACCTGCTTTAGACCTGCTTTAGACCCGCTTTAGACCCGCTTTAAGACCCGCTTTAGACCTGCTTTAGACTCTTTAGACCGCTTTAGACCCTGCTTAGAGCCCGCTTTAGACCCGCTTTAAGTCCTGCTTTAGACCCGCTTTAGTCCTGCTTTAGACCTGCTTTAGTCCTGCCCGCTTTAGACCCGCTTTAGACCTTAGACCTGCTTTAGACCCAGTCCGCTTTAGAACCCGCTTTAGACCCGCTTTAGTCCTGCTTTTAGACCGCTTTAGCTTAGAGCTTTAGACCGCTTTAGACCCGCTTTAGACCCGCTTTAGACCGCTTTAGACCTGCTTTAGAACCCGCTTTAGATCCCCGCTTTAGACCCGCTTTAGCCTGCTTTAGACCCGCTTTAGACCTGCTTTAGACCCGCTTTAGTCCGCTTTAGACCCGCTTTAGCCCGCTTTAGACCCGCTTTAGTCCTGCTTTAGACCCTGCTTTAGACCCGCTTTAGACCCCCCGCTTTATAGACCGCTGCTTTAGACCGCTTTAGACCCGCTTTAGACCCTGCTTTAGACCCGCTTTTAGACCTGCTTTAGACCCGCTTTAGACCCTGCTTTAGACCCTTTAGACCCGCTGCTTTAGACCCTGCTTTAGACCCGCTTTAGAAGACGCCGCTTTAGACCTTTGCTTTAGACCCGCTTTAGACCCTGCTTTAGACCGCTTTAGGCTTTAGACCCGCTTTAGTCCTGCTTTAGACCCGCTTTTAGTCCTGCTTTAGACCCGCTTTAGTCCTGCTTTAGACCCGCTTTAGACCCGCTTTAGACCTGCTTTAAGACCCGCTTTAGACCCGCTTAGTCCTGCTTTAGACCGCTTTAGACCCGCTTTAGTCCCGCTTTAAGACCTGCTTTAGACCTGCTTTAGACCCGCTTAGACCCGCTTTAGACCCGCTTTAGACCGCTTTAGACCTGCTTTAGACCCGCTTTAGTCCTGCTTTAGACCCGCTTTAGACGCTTTAGACCGCTTTAGACCCGCTTTAGACCCGCTTTAGACGCCGCTTTAGCCTGCTTTAGACCCGCTTTAGACCCGCTTTAGACCTGCTTTAGACCCCGCTTTAGTCCTGCTTTAGACCCGCTTTAGACCGCTTTAGACCGCTTTAGACCTGCTTTAGACCGCTTTAGACCCGCTTTAGTCCTGCTTTAGACCCGCTTTAACCTGCTTTAGACCTGCTTTAGACCCGCTTTAGACCCGCTTTAGACCGCTTTAGACCGCTTTAGACCTGCTTTTAGACCCGCTTTAGTCCTGCTTTAGACCCGCTTTAGACCCGCTTTAGAACCTGCTTTAGACCCGCTTTAGACCCGCTTTAGTCCTTTGCGCTTTAGACCCGCTTAGACTGCTTTAGACCCGCTTTAGTCCTGCTTTAGACCCGCTTTAGAACCCGCTTTAGACCCGCTTTAGACCCGCTTTAGACCGACCGCTTTATTCCTGCTTTGTCCTGCTTTAGACCCGCTTTAGACCCGCTTTAGTCCTGCTTTAGACCTGCTTTAGACCTGCTTTAGACCGCTTTAGACCCGCTTTAGACTCCGCTTTAGACCCGCTTTAGACTTTAGACCTGCTTTAGTCCTGCTTTAGACCCGCTTTAGTGCCTGCTTTAGACCCGCTTTAGACCCGCTTAGACCTGCTTTAGACCCGCTTTAGACCGCTTTAGTCCTGCTTTAGACCCGCTTTTTTAGACCCGCTTTAGACCCGCTTTAGACCTGCTTTAGACCCGCTTTAGACCTGCTTTGCTTGCTTTAGACCGCTTTAGACCCGCTTTAGACCCGCTTTAACCCGCTTTAGACCCGCTTTAGACCTGCTTTAGACCGCTTTAGACCGCTTTAGACCTGCTTTAGACCTGCTTTAGACCTGCTTTAGACCTGCTTTAGTCCTGCTTTAGACCCGTTTAGACCCGCTTTAGACCTGCTTTAAGACCCGCTTTAGACCCGCTTTAGACTGCTTTAGTCCTGCTTTAGTCCTGCTTTAAGTTTGCTTTAGACCTGCTTTAGACCCGCTTTAGACCCGCTTTAGACTGCTTTAGACCCGCTTTAGACCCGCTTTAGACTTTAACCTGCTTTAGACCTGCTTTAGAGTCCTGCTTTAAGACCCGCTTTAGTCCTGCTTTAGACCTGCTTTTTAGTTAGTCCTGCTTTAGACCTGCTTAGTGACCCGCTTTTAGCTTTAGACTGCTTTAGTCCTGCTTTAGTCCTGCTTTTCCCTTTTCCTGCTTTAGACCCGCTTTAGTCCTGCTTTAGACCTAGCCCCTTTTAGTCCTGCTTTAGACCTGCTTTAGTCCTGCTTTAGACCTGCTTTAGACCGCTTTAGACCTGCTTTAGACTGCTTTAGACCCCCTGCTTTAGTCCTGCTTTAGTCCTGCTTTAGACCCGCTTTAGACCTGCTTTAGACCTGCTTTAGACCCGACCTTTAGTCCTGCTTTAGTTAACCGCTTTAGACGCAGACCTGCTTTAGACCTGCTTTAGACCTGCTTTAGACCTGCTTTAGTCCTGCTTTAGTCCTGCTTTAGCTTTACCTGCTTTAGACCTGCTTTAGACCCGCTTTAGACCTGCTTTAGACCCGCTTTAGACCCGCTTTAGACCCCGCCCGCTTTTAGACCTGCTTTAGACCTGCTTTAGACCGCTTTAGACCCTGCTTTAGACCTGCTTTAGACCCTGCTTTAGACCTGCTTTAGACCCCTTTAGACCTGCTTTAGACCTTTGCTTTAGACCTGGCTTTAGAAGACCTGCTTTAGTCCTGTTTGGACCTGGTTTGGACCAGCTTTAACCTGCTTCAGACCTGGTTCAGACCTGGTTCAGACCTGGTTCAGACCTGGTTCAGACCTGGTTCAGACCTGGTTTGGACCTGTTTGGACCTGGTTTGGACCTGGTTCGGACCTAGTTCGGACCTGCTTTAGACCCCTTTAGACCTGGTTAGACCTGGTTCAGACCTGGTTCAGACCTGGTTCAGATCTGGTTCAGATCTGGTTCAGATCTGGTTCAGACCTGGTTCAGACCTGGTTCAGACCTGGTTTAGACCTGGTTTATTCCTACTTTAATTGTTATGTAAATCCTGGTTTGGGTCTGGTTCTGACTTGGATTAGTCCTGGTTCTGTCCTGAAGTAGTTTCGTCCTGATTCAGACCCAGTTTAGTCCTGGTTTGGTCTTCCTTTGGTCCTTCATTTCCCTGTTTAGAGCTCCTGCATTCGGTTCTGGTTCTGGGTTTGGTCCTGGTTTAAGACCTGGTTTAGTCCTTTGTGTTTGTCGCTCCTCTGGACCTCGGGGGTGTTTGTCGCTCCTCTGGACCTCGGGGTGTTTTGTCGCTCCTCTGGACCTCGGGGGTGTTTGTCGCTCCTCTGGACCTCGGGGGTGTTTGTCGCTCCTCGGGGGTGTTTGTCGCTCCTCTGGACCTCGGGGGTGTTTGTCGCTCCTCTCAGGACCTCGGGGGTGTTTGTCGCTCCTCTGTCAGGACCTCGGGGTGTTTGTCGGTCCTCTGTCAGGACCTCGGGGGTGTTTGTCGCTCTCTGTCAGGACCTCGGGGGTGTTTGTCGCTCTCTGGACCTCGGGGTGTTTGTCGCTCCTCTGTCAGGACCTCGGGGGTGTTTGTCGCTCCTCTGTCAGGACCTCGGGGTGTTTTTGTCGCTCCTCTGGACCTCGGGGGTGTTTGTCGCTCCTCTGTCAGACTCGGGGGTGTTTGTCGCTCCTCTGTCAGGACCTCGGGGGTGTTTGTCGCTCCTCTGTCAGGACCTCGGGGTGTTTGTCGCTCCTCTGTCAGGACCTCGGGGGTTTTGTCGCTCCTCTGTCAGGACCTCGGGGGTGTTTGTCGCTCCTCTGTCAGGACCTCGGGGTGTTTGTCGCTCCTCTGGACCTCGGGGGTGTTTGTCGCTCCTCTGGACCTCGGGGGTGTTTGTCGCTCCTCTCTGTCAGGACCTCGGGTGTTTGTCGCTCCTCTGTCAGGACCTCGGGGTGTTTGTCGCTCCTCTGTCAGGACCTCGGGGGTGTTTGTCGCTCCTCTGTCAGGACCTCGGGGGTGTTTGTCGCTCCTCTGTCAGGACCTCGGGGGTGTTGTCGCTCCTCTGTCAGGACCTCGGGGGTGTTTGTCGCTCCTCTGTCAGGACCTCGGGGGTGTTTGTCGCTCTCTCTGTCAGGACCTCGGGGGTGTTTGTCGCTCCTCTGTCAGGACCTCGGGGGTGTTTGTCGCTCCTCTGTCAGGACCTCGGGGGTGTTGTCGCTCCTCTCAGGACCTCGGGGGTGTTTGTCGCTCCTCTCAGGACCTCGGGGGTGTTTGTCGCTCCTCTGTCAGGACCTCGGGGGTGTTTGTCGCTCCTCTGGACCTCGGTGTTTGTCGCTCCTCGTCGACTCGGGGTGTTTGTCGCTCCTCTGTCAGGACCTCGGGGGTGTTTGTCGCTCCTCTGTCAGGACCTCGGGGGTGTTTGTCGCTCCTCTGTCAGGACCTCGGGGGTGTTTGTCGCTCTCTGTCAGGACCTCGGGGGTGTTTGTCGCTCCTCTGTCAGGACCTCGGGGGTGTTTGTCGCTCCTCTGTCAGGACCTCGGGGGTGTTTGTCGCTCTCTCTGTCAGGACCTCGGGGGTGTTTTGTCGCTCCTCTGTCAGGACCTCGGGGGTGTTTGTCGCTCCTCTGTCAGGACCCTCGGGGGTGTTTGTCGCTCCTCTGTCAGGACCTCGGGGGTGTTTGTCGCTCCTCCTCTGGACCTCGGGGGGTGTTTGTCGCTCCTCTGACCTCGGGGGTGTTTGTCGCTCCTCTGTCAGGACCTCGGGGGTGTTTGTCGCTCCTCTGTCAGGACCTCGGGGGTGTTTGTCGCTCCTCTGTCAGGACCTCGGGGGTGTTTTGTCGCTCCTCTCTGTCAGGACCTCGGGGGTGTTTGTCGCTCCTCTGTCAGGACCTCGGGGGTGTTTGTCGCTCCTCTGTCAGGACCTCGGGGTGTTTTGTCGCTCCTCTGTCAGGACCTCGGGGGTGTTTGTCGCTCCTCTGTCAGGACCTCGGGGGTGTTTGTCGCTCCTCTGTCGGGGGTGTTGTCGCTCCTCTGTCTTGACCTCGGGGGTGTTTGTCGCTCCTCTGTCAGGACCTCGGGAGTGCTTGTCGTTTGTCGGACCTCGGGGGGGTGTTTGTCGCTCCTTCTGTCAGGACCTCGGGGGTGTTTGTCGCTCCTCTGTCAGGACCTCGGGGTGTTTGTCGCTCCTCTGTCAGGACCTCGGGGGTGTTTGTCGCTCCTCTGTCAGGACCTCGGGGTGGTTTGTCGCTTCCTCTGTCAGGACCTCGGGGGTGTTTGTCGCTCCTCTGTCAGGACCTCGGGGGTGTTTGTCGCTCCTCTGTCAGGACCTCGGGGAGTGCTTGTCGTTTGTCGGACCTCGGGGTGGTTTGTCGCTCCTCTGTCTGGACCTCGGGGGTGTTTGTCGCTCCGCTGTCAGGACCCTCGGGGGTGTTTGTCGCTCCTCTGTCAGGACCTCGGGGTGTTTGTCGCTCCTCTGTCAGGACCTCGGGGTGTTTGTCGCTCCGCTGTCAGGACCTCGGGGGTGTTTGTCGCTCCTCTGTCAGGACCTCGGGGTGTTTGTCGGACCTCCGGAGCAAACATGTTTCTCCATCTGTAAACACTTGGTGAGAAGGTCAGTGCTTGAGCCTGATCACGAACAGAATCAGGTTTTATCGTTTCAGACGGCGCTCCAACTGTTTTAGAGTCTCCAATTTTGGCTGTGATGAAACCCCTGTTTACCTGGTTTAGACCTGGTTTAGACCTGGTTTAGACCTGGTTTAGACCTGGGTTTAGACCTGGTTTAGTAGACCTGGTTTAGACCTGGTTTAGACCTGGGTTTAGACCTGTTTAGTCCTGGTTTAGTCCTGGTTTAGATCTGATTTAGACCTGGTTCAGACCTGGTTTAGATCTGATTTAGACCTGGTTTAGACCTGGTTTAGACCTGGTTTAGTCCTGGTTTAGTCCTGGTTTAGATCTGATTTAGACCTGTTCAGACCTGGTTTAGACTGGTTCAGACCCGGTTTAGAGGTTCAGACCTGGTTTAGTCCTGGTTTTAGACCCCTTGTTCAACCTGGTTCAGACCTGGTTCAGACCTGGTTCAGACCTGGTTCAGACCTGGTTTAGACCTGGTTTAGACCTGGTTCAGACCCTGGTTTAGACCTGGTTCAGACCTTTTGGTTAGACCTGGTTCAGACCTGGTTCAGACCTGGTTCAGACCTGGTTTAGTTCTGGTTCAGACCTGGTTTAGACCTGGTTCAGACCTGGTTTAGACCTGGTTTAGACCTGGTTAGAGACCTGGTTTAGTTCCTGGTTTAGACCTGGTTTAGACCTGGTTTTAGACCTGGTTCAGACCTGGTTTAGTCCTGGTTTAGACCTGGACCTGGTTAGACCTGGTTCAGACCTGGTTCAGACCTGGTTCAGACCTGGTTCAGACCTGGTTTAGTCCTGGTTTAGTCCTGGTTTAGTCCTGTCCTTTTAGACCTGGTTTAGACCTGGTTCAGACCTGGTTCAGACCTGGTTCAGACCTGGTTCAGACCTGGTTCAGACCTAGTTTAGTCCTGGTTTAGTCCTGGTTTAGTCCTGCTTTAGTCCTGGTTTAGACCTGGTTCAGACCTGGTTTAGACCTGGTTCAGACCTGGTTCAGTCGGTTTATTTTCCTTTGACTCAAAGCAGTACTCAGTGTGTTTGCGATAGAGCTCCCCCTGCAGCTCGCTCGTGAAACTACACTGTGAGAGAACAGACACAAAAGTCTGGAGTCATGGTAACGCGACGGCGGGTTTCTCAGGAGAGTCGTGCTCAAATCTCCATTTCAGATCTCGAGGCGCGAAAAGCAAACGTACGATCTTTGGCTGTTGAAGCGCTCGTTCCTCTGACAGTTTAAACGCTGATATTTTTGAGCCTCAATCAAACTTCTGCCATCATCTTCTGCTGTTGCCGTTGGAAACGCCTCGTCAAGACTATTTTATTCCGTCTTTTCCACTTTTCGGAGGCTGAACTTTTTGATTCAGAGTCGGGCGCGTTTCAGAGACGTTTAAATTGCCTGCGTTGAGCGGGGCCGCGGCGTCCCCCCGTAATGTGCAGAAGGAGCGAGTCGGGGCCCATTAAAAGTCACCTCTGAGGTTCAGGGAAAAGCTGCTCCGGCGCCGCGAGCGTGGAAAGAGACGCCGCTAATGGGCCGCGCTGACACGGCGATTACAGAGACGAGTGTTTGGGAAACGCGGCGGAGCGATCCAACTGTCAGGAACCAGAATACAAATGAAGCAGTGAGAAGGAGAAAGAGTCACGGCGGGAAATGACACGAACGTCCTGGAACGTTCTGGTACTGGAACGTCCTGGAACGTTCTGGTGTTAGCTCCTGGAACAGGTCCTGGAACGTTCTGATGTTAGCTCCTGGAACAGGTCCTGGAACGTTCTGGTGTTAGCTCCTGGAACAGGTCCTGGAACGTTCTGATGTTAGCTCCTGGAACAGGTCCTGGAACGTTCTGGTGTTAGCTCCTGGAACAGGTCCTGGAACGTTCTGATGTTAGCTCCTGGAACAGGTCCTGGAACGTTCTGGTGTTAGCTCCTGGAACGTTCTGATGTTAGCTCCTGGAACAGGTCCTGGAGCGTTCTGGTGTTAGCTCCTGGAACGTTCTGATGTTAGCTCCTGGAACAGGTCCTGGAACGTTCTGATGTTAGCTCCTGGAACACGTCCTGGAACGTTCTGGTGTTAGCTCCTGGAACGTTCTGATGTTAGCTCCTGGAACAGTCCTGGAACGTTCTGGTTAGCTCCTGAACACGTCCTGGAACGTTCTGATGTTAGCTCCTGGAACAGGTCCTGGAACGTTCTGATGTTAGCTCCTGGAACAGGTCCTGGAACGTTCTGATGTTAGCTCCTGGAAACGTTCTGATGTTAGCTCCTGGAACAGGTCCTGGAACGTTCTGGTGTTTAGCTCCAGATTTAGACCTAGTTCAGTTGGGGTGTCGACTTCAGATTGCGCTAATGGGTTTTGCGTGGCAGTTTGTCCGATCGCGTCTGTGATGAATCCCCTAGAACGAGACGCCACATCTGGGACCTTCTGCACACGCTGCACCTTCACACCGACCAGGGACCGTCAGGGCTGCTTTAGTCCTGCTTTAGACCTGCTTTAGACCTGCTTTAGTCCTTGTTTAGTCCTGGTTTAGTCCTGGTTTAGACCTGGTTTAGTCCTGGTTCAGACCTGGTTTAGACCTGGTTCAGACCTGGTTCAGTCCTGGTTTAGTCCTGGTTCAGTCCTGGTTTAGACCTGGTTTAGTCCTGGTTTAGTCCTGCTTTAGACCTGCTTTAGACCTGCTTTAGACCTGCTTTAGACCTGCTTTAGTCCTGCTTTAGTCCTGCTTTAGTCCTTGTTTAGTCCTGGTTTAGTCCTGGTTTAGACCTGGTTTAGTCCTGGTTCAGACCTGGTTTAGACTGGTTCAGACCTGGTTCAGTCCTGGTTTAGTCCTGGTTTAGTCCTGGTTTAGACCTGGTTCAGACCTGGTTCAGTCCTGGTTTAGTCCTGGTTCAGTCCTGGTTTAGACCTGGTTTAGTCCTGGTTTAGTCCTGGTTTAGACCTTGTTTAGACCGCGTTCAGACCTGGTTCAGACCTGGTTCAGACCTGGTTCAGACCTGGTTTAGACCTGGTTTAGTCCTGGTTTAGACCGGTTTAAGACATGTTAGTCCTCGGGGGGGGGGTTTAGACCTGGTTTAGTCCTGGTTTAGACCTGGTTCAGACCTGGTTTAGACCTGGTTTAGACCTGGTTTAGTCCTGGTTTAGTCCTGGTTTAGTCCTGGTTTAGACCTGGTTTAGAACCGCGTTCAGACCTTGGTTAAGTCCTGGTTTAGACCTGGTTTAGACCTGGTTCAGACCTGGTTCAGACCTGGTTCAGACCCTGGTTCAGAACCTGGTTCCTGGTTTAGACCTGGTTCAGACTGGTTCAGACCTGGTTCAGACAATGGTTCCAGACCTGGTTCAGACCTGGTTTACGACCTGTTCAGAACCTGTTACGACCTGGTTCAGACCGGTTAGACTGGTTCAGACTGGTTCAGACCTGTTCAGACCCTGGTTCAGACCTGGTTCGGTCCTGGTTTAGTCCTGGTTTTAGACCTGGTTCAGACCTGGTTCAGCAACCCTGGTTCAGACCTGGTTCAACCCTGGTTTAAGACCTGGTTCAGACCTGGTTCAGACCTGGTTCAAACCTGGTTCAGACCTGGTTCAGTCTGGCTTATCCCTGGTTTAGTCCTGTTTAGACCTGGTTCAGACCTGGTTCAGTCCTGGTTTAGCTCCTGGTTCAGTCCTGGTTTAAGACCCTGGTTTAGTTCCTCGGTTTACG
Organism: Chaenogobius annularis; assembly: GCA_015082035.1. NCBI lineage: Eukaryota > Metazoa > Chordata > Actinopteri > Gobiiformes > Gobiidae > Chaenogobius > Chaenogobius annularis. The sequence continues at coordinate 32,840 of BJKM01001012.1, read as the reverse complement.
TCTGGTTTAGTACCTTGTTTAGACCCGCGTTCCAGACCCTGTTTCAGCCTGGTTTAGACCTGGTTTAGTCGCTGGTTTAGACCTGGTTAAGTCCCTGGTTTAGACCTGGTTTAGTCCTGGTTTAGACCTGGTTCAGACCTGGTTTAGACCTGGTTTAAGACCTGGTTTAAGACTGGTTTAGTCCTGGTTTAGTCCTGGTTAGTCCTGTTAGTCCTGGTTTAGACCTGGTTTAGACCGCGTCGACCTGGTCTAATCCTGGTTTAGACCTGGTTTAGACCTGGTTCAGACTCTGGTTCAGACCTGGTTCAGACCTGGTTAAGTCCTGGTTTAGACCTGGTTCAGACCTGGTTCAGAACCTGGTTCAGACCTGTTTAGACCTGGTTCAGAACCTGGTTCAGACCTGTTCAGACCTGTTTAGACCTGGTTCAGACCTGGTTCAGACCTGGTTCAGACCTGGTTCAGACCTGGTTCAGACCTGGTTCAGACCTGGTTCAGACCTGGTTCAGACCTGGTTCAGACCTGGTTCAGAACCTGGTTCAGTCTGGTTTTAGTCCTGGTTTAGACTGTTCAGACCTGGTTCAGACCTGGTTCCTGTTCTGTTCAGACCTGTTCAGACCTGGTTTCAGCCTGGTTCAGACCTGGTTTTAGACCTGTTAGACCTGGTTCAGACCTGGTTTATCCTGTTTAGAGCCTGGTTCAGACCTGGTTCAGTCCTGGTTTAGTCCTGGTTCAGTCCTGGTTTAGACCTGTTTTAGTCCTGGTTTAGTCCTGGTTTAGACCTGTGTTTAGACCGCGTTAGACTCGCGTTCAGACCTGGTTCAGAAACTGGTTCAACCTGTTCAGACCTGGTTTAGACCTGGTTTAGTCCTGGTTTAGACCTGGTTAAGTCCTGGTTTAGACCTGGTTTAGTCCTGGTTTAGACCTGGTTTAGACCTGGTTTAGACCTTTAGACCTGTTTAGTCCTGGTTTAGACCTGTTCAAGAACCTGGTTTAGACTGTTTAAGCCTGTTTAGTCCATGGTTAGTCCTGGTTTAGCCTGTTAGTTTAGAACTGGTTTAGACCGCGTTCAGACCTGGTTAAGTCCACTGGTTTAACCATGGTTAATACCTGTCAGACCTGGTTCAGACCTGTCAGACCTGCGTTTAAGTTACCTGTAGACCTGGTTCAGACCTGGTTCAGACCTGGTTCAACCTGGTTTGGACCTTTCAGACCTGGTTCTAAGACCTGGTTAGAACCTGGTTTAGACCTGGTTAGAGACCTGGTTCAAAGCCTGTGGTCAGACCTGGTTAGACCTGGTTCAGACCTGGTTCAGACCTGGTTCACCTGGTTCACCTGGTTAGTCCTGTTTAGACCTGGTTCAGACCTGGTTCAGACCTGCGTTTCAGACCTGGTTTACAGACCTGGTTCTGGTTCAGACCTGGTTCAGACCTGTTCAGACCTTGACCTGTTCAGACCTGGTTCAGTCCTGGTTTAGACCTGGTTCTGGTTTAGACTTGGTTTCAGACCTGGTTCAGTCCTGGACCTGGTTGTCCTGTTAGACCTTTAGTCCTGGCTAGTCCTGGTTTCAGACCTGGTCAACCTGGTTTAGACCTGTTTAGTCCTGTTTGGACCTGGTTTAGTCCTGGTTTAGACCTGGTTTAGTCCTGGTTTAGACCTGGTTCAGACCTGGTTTACCTGGTTTAGACCTGGTTCTGGTTTAGTCCTGGTTTAGTCCTGGTTTAGTCCTGGTTTAGAGTCAGACCTGGTCCTTTAGACCTGGTTTCCTGTTAGACCTTTCAGACCTGGTTCAGACCTGGTTAAGTCCTGTTTACCTGGTTCAGACCTGGTTCTGGTTTAGACCTGGTTCAGACCTGGTTTAGACCTGGTTCAGACCTGGTTTAGACCTGGTTCAGACTGTTCAGACCTCAGGACCTTGTTGACCTGGTTTAGTCCTTTTAGACCTGGTTCAGACCTGGTTGACCTTTAGACCTGGTTTATACCTGGTTCAGACCTGTTCAGACCTGGTTCAGACCTGGTTCAGTCCTGGTGGTTTAGTCCTGGTTTAGACCTGTTCAGACCTGGTTAGTCCTGGTTTAGTCCTGGTTAGTCCTGGTTAGACCTGTTTAGTCCTGGTTTAGTCCTGGTTTAGACCTTGTTTAGACCGCGTTCAGACTGGTTCAGACCTGGTTTAGACCTGGTTAGTCCTGGTTTAAGACCTAGGTTTAGTCCTGGTTTAGACCTGGTTTAGTCCTGGTTTAGACCTGGTTCAGACCTGGTTTAGACCTGGTTTAGACCTGGTTTAGTCCTGTTTAGTCCTGGTTTAGTCCTGGTTTACCTGGTTTAGACCTGTTAGACCGCGTTCAGACCTGGTTAAGTCCTGGTTTAGACCTGTTTAGACCTGTTCAGGTGACCTGTTCAGACCTAGGTTCAGACCTGGTTCAGACCTGGTTCAGCTGGTAGACCTTTCAGACCTGGTTCAGACCTGTTCAGACCTGGTTCACCTGGTTTAGTCCTGGTTTAGACCTGGTTCAGACCTGGTTCAGACCTGGTCAGACCTGGTCAGACCTGGTTCAGACCTGGTTCAGACCTGGCGTCAGAAACCCGTCGCCCCTCGTGGCACGTGTCACGTTCCCCCCCGAGACCCGAGCGCATCGTCGAGCGAAACGCTGCCGGGTCGGGTCGGGTTGAGCGAGGCAGAAGTGTCTCTGCAAAGTCACACCAGGAAGCCCCCCCTGGTCCCACCCCCCGACTCTGGAAACGGGCCGAGAACTGAACCAGCTCCAAACTGACCCAATCCAGCCGGACTAAACCAGGACTAAACCAGGACTAAACAGGTCCAAACCAGGATCAGTGTTTGATCTTGATGAATGTGTTTGATGGTCCCGCGGCGGGTCGAACGGAACCGTGACCTTCGGGCAGAGCGACCTAAAAACTGGTAAATGCGACATAAGCTGCTGAAACCTCTCGAGAGCCGGCGGTCCGAAGCTCTGAGAAGCCCACACCGGGTCCAGCCTGAGACCGCGAAAGCGCCAAAAAAGCAGGCAAAAAGAAGACAAAACAGGTGGCAAAAAAGCATTAAAAAAGGGCTTAAAGGCGACGAAAAAGCAACAAAAACGTGACTAAATGTGTGAAACCGCTGACTTCATCTTGTCATAACGTGATGCTAACGTTGTGCGGACAGGAACGCGACTCAGAGAGACCAAAACGCTACTAAATGTGACAAAAAACAAGTCATAGAAACAAAAAAAGTGACAAAATGTGACAAAAAATGCGACTAACGGTGAATCAAATCATCAAAAATGTGATGAAAAGTGACACTTCCCTCTTCATCTCTCCAAAACTCTGACTGATCTCGTGCTAAAGCGCTGTGTTTCCGCTGATGCTAACTCATATGTGGAGCCTTAGCGACACAGAGCTAGCGAAGCGCGTTAGCAACAGCCGTTCCTGTTTTATATGCGTCTGACAGATCCCATAAAGAGAGGTTCAAACGCGGCGTCGAGGCTTTGCACACAAGGGAAAGACATGAGGCAAAACTGTTCCTGTGCACGCTTTAGCCACGCCCCTCACACACACTGGGAGTGACTAAACGCCTTTTTGTGACGCGCTCTGGATTAAAAAGTGTAATTTAGGCAAATGTTTGTCGCTTTTAGCCGCGTTTTAGTTGCTTTTTGTCAAATTATTATAATTATTATTTTTTTTAAACTTTTAGTCACGTTTTGTTGCTTTGAGTTGTTTTTTGTTGATTTACTTTCTCGCTTTGTTGCTTTTAGTTGAGTTTTTCGCCCAGTTGTCGCTTTGAGTTGTTTTTGTCACTTTTTGTCACAGTTTCGTTGCATTTCTGTTTCTCTTCTGTCTCGTGTTGTTGCCTTTTCGTCTCTTTTAGCCTCATTTAGCCTCTTTTAGCCACGCCTCAGCCACGCCTTAGCCACGCCTCAGCCACGCCTTAGCCACGCCTCAGCCACGCCTCACTCACGCCTTAGCCACGCCTTAGCCACGCCTCAGCCACGCCTCGGCCACGCCTCGGCCACGCCTCAGCCGGCACAAAGGCACCATCGAGCTCGGCATCACGATGGTCGCTCGGCCGATACTTGGACGTAAAGAACATGTTTTGTTCATTGTGCTGTTTATTCTTCGCCGCTCGTCTTCGTTAACGACACTGTGGACTTCGACGTGTTTATGAGGCTTTCCGCGCCGTAGAGTTATCGTGACTCCGGCGTTGCTTCTGTGCGATCCCCCCGGTGTTTTATTGGCGCTGCCGTTGGCACATCCGCCCCTCTTTATCGCGGGCGATTACGCGCCGTGTCTCCGGGTCCGCGCTCATCTATAATTATTATCTGTTCATTACATTCGGAGCCAGTGACCCGGATCTGAACCGGGTTTGCTGCTTTAGCCCTGACTCAGGCCTCTGCCGCGGTCCGAGCGTGGCGCCCGTGGAGACGCGGCGCAGAAGTGATGTCTCGGCACGTCGGCGCTTTACGGCCGTTTGTTGTTATGCAAATGCCCTTGAGGGGAGCGCGGACGTGAGCGGGGTCCGGGAGCAGGCGGGGTTTGTTGGCGCGGCGTGATTTACTGCACACACGCTCTACGGCGAGGGGCCGACAGAGGAGGGCCGGGGGGGGGTTGTTTTCACATGAGCCGACGCGTAAAGGAACGTGTCGTGAGGCGGGGGAAGGATACAAGGTTAAGTGGCGTCTCGTGAAGTTAGCTGTGAATGCTAATTGCTAACAGCTCCTGAGCTCGGGGTCCGGACGTGTCCACGAGGAATGTCCTGAAGGTTTTTCTGCAAGGTCAAAGGTCACTCGGGAGTCCAGAATGAGAAGTCGAGGGTCCGACTCGTGTGCATCATGTGCAGTGAGCTTTGTTTCATGTTGACTGGGGAAGGACACGCAGCAAACTGTCATGAGCCAGAGCATGAGCCAGAGGAGCGCACGTGTGCTATCCACTCGGCCACCGAGTGACACTGTCGTCAGCGTTTTAATTTGTCATCTTTTTTTTTGTTTTGTTAGCTAGCTAACGTTAAGTTGCTAGCTAACGTTAAGTTGCTAGCTAACGTTAAGTTGCTAGCTAACATTAAGTTGCTAGCTAACGTTAAGTTGCTAGCTAACGTGAAGTTGCTAGCTCATGACAGTAAAAGCCTAAATGTCGTCTCGTGTCGTCAGAAGCCTGTCGAGGCCGAAGTCTTTGAGACGTTTCAACTCAAACCAAAGCATTTGAAACGGTTTTGAACCGAATTGGAATCTCCGTTTGAGGAACAGGTGTAAACACTCAAAAGTGGATTAATGAAACACGAGCAGAGACCGCACGCTTAGGCTTTTCTCCAGCTTTGGACCGGTTTTCTGATGAACGTGTCTCTGTCCTTCAGCGTGTCTAATAAACGTCACTTTTCTTGTTTCTTTCCGGTTCTCTTCTGTGGCGTCCATGGTCCGGCCCTTCATCTGCTCCAGGTAAGAGAACCACCTCTGACATGTTCTGCTGGGTTTAACTCGTTGGTTTGTGGTTTTGTTGGACCTGAATGAAGCTTAAGAACTGAAGAACTGTTTGAGAACGGCTTTGCTCATTCGGGCTTGTTTTGACCACGTATTTTAGATTTCATTTATAGTATTGACATTTCAGACATCAACATCCCAGAGCCGAGTCCGAACGCCCAGGTCCGAACGCCCGGGTCCGAACGCCCAGGTCCGAACGCCGAACGCCCGGGTCCGAACGCCCGAGTCCGAACGGCCCTCCGCAGTCGAACGCCCCGAACGCCCCGAACGCCCGGGTCCGAACGCCCGAGTCCGAACGCCCGGGTCCGAACGCCCGTCCGAACGCCCGGTCCGAACGCCCGACGCCCGTCCGAACCGGCACGCCCGGGTGGTCCGAACGCCCGAGTCCGAACGCCCGGGTCCGAACGCCCGAGTCGAACGCCGTCCGACGCCCGTCCGAACGCCCGTCCGAACGCCCGTCCGAACGCCCGGTCCGAACGCCCGGGTCCCGAACGCCAGGTCCGCCCGGGGTCCGAACGCCCGGGTCCGAACGCCGGTCCGGCGGGTCCGACCGACGCCCGGGTCCGAACGCCCGGGTCCGAACGCCTGGGTTCCGCCTGTTCCCAAGAGTTTGATAAAAGGCAGGATTCAGCTGGAGAAAGTAGGATTTTGTCCCAGTTCAAGCACCAGTGGCTGGTCCATGAAGGGCGACGCCCCTCCTGTCCAATCAGCCAATTATGTCAACACGTTTTTTGTCTCAAAACGACATTTGTTCAGAATTAAGTTAAAACACAGTTTAATAATATGCAGAAGAAGAACGTCCATGTGTATGGGACACTGCGGGCCCGCTCTCTGCTCAGCGTACGCTGTGGGCCGTTTGAGAATCGCCTCTGGATGAAAACCATATTCGTGATGAAGTGAAAGCGGCCAATGAGAATCTGATGTGTCGAACCTGCAGCACGTGTGCTCTCCGTTACCTTGACAACACACCAAACAGAGTGTTTTTGTGACTGGATAATGCCAAGGCTGAAAGCATCGCTGAACTTCATGGAAGGAAGTTATGACACGTCTTTAAGGACAACTTTTACATCGACTGTTAAAAACACACATTTCAAACACACATTTACAAACTGAACGAAGTAAACACACTGTAAAAACCCACACATTTCAAACACACATTTACAAACTGACAAGTAAAACACTGAAAACACACATTTCAAACACACATTTACAAACTGACAGTAAACACACTGTAAAACACACATTTCAAACACACATTTACAACTGAACGAAGTAAACACTTTATTTCCACGTGTTGGTGATGGCAACACGATGATGAGGCCCATTCCACATTTGACACTCTCAGTCAGTGGCATTCGTCACCCTGAACATGTCACATTTGACCTTCTTGGATCGACTCATCGCAGGACATCGCAGAAAAGAAAATACACGGTCATGTCGAAGAGCGCCCCCTACATCACTGTGAAGCACATTAAACATATGAAACGCTGTGTTTTGTGGCATTTACTGGAGTTCGTATGAGTTACGTTGCCACGGGCGATGTCATTACGAGACGTGACTGACAGCATGAACCCGGCCATGAACCCGGCCATGAACCCGCCATAACTCGCAATAAACCCCGGCCATGAATAAACCCGCCGCCATGAACCCGGCATGAACCCGGCCATGAACCCGGCCATGAACCCGGCCATGAACCGTCATGAACCGGCCATGAACCGGCGATGAACTCCGGCCATGAACCCGGCCATGAACCCGCCATGAACCGCAATGAACCCGGCCATGAACCCCCGGCCATGAACCCTGAACCCGGCCATGAACCCGGCCATGAACCCGGCCATACCTGCCATGAACCCGGCATGAACCCGGGCATTGAACCCGGCATGAACCCTGGCCATGAACCCGGCCATGAACCCGCCATGAACCGCCATGAACCGGCCATGAACCCGGCCATGAACCCGGCCATGAACCCATGAACCCGGCCATGAACCCGCCCATGAACCCGTCATGAACCCGGTCCAACACGTGGACTTGGACTGATGAAGATGATGTTCGCACAGGTTTCTGTCTCATTATCAATGATACGTTTCCCGATAACAGCGCTAATAGAATTGTGCCTTAATAGAATATAATAATTGCGATGCGATCAGCGGCTGCGCTCCGTCTCCCGGGGTTACGGGAAGCACATCATTACTTCTGCTAATTAATCCCAGGCTTTTAAATCAGACGCAGCGTAAAAAGAGTCCGATTCTGTCCGAATGAAGTGGTCCCACCGACAGACCAGTGTTTATTATGCTTCAGTCCTGGTTTAGTCCTGGTTTAGTCCTAGTTTAGTCCTGATTTAGTCCTGCTTTAGTCCTGCTTTATCTAGTCCTGGTTTAGTCCTGGTTTAATCCTAATTTAGACCTGGTTTAGTCCTGGTTTAGTCCTGGTTTAGTCCTAAATTAGACTCGGTTTAGTCCTGGTTTAGTCCTGGTTTAGTCCTAAATTAGACTCGGTTTAGTCCTGGTTTAGTCCTGGTTTAGTCCTGGTTTAGTCCTGGTTTAGACCTGATTTAGTCCTGCTTTAGTCCTGCTTTATCTAGTCCTGGTTTAGTCCTGGTTTAGTCCTGGTTTAGTCCTAAATTAGACTAGGTTTAGTCCTGGTTTAGTCCTGGTTTAGTCCTAAATTAGACTCAGTTTTGTCCTGGTTTAGTCCTGGTTTGGTCTGGGTTTAGTCCTGGTTTAGTCTTAATTTAGACCTGGTTTAGTCTGGGTTTAGTCCTGGTTTAGACCTGGTTTTGTCCTGCTTTAGTTCTGCTTTAGTCCTGCTTTAGTCCGGGTTTAGTTCTGGTTTAGTCCTAAATTAGACTCTGTTTAGTCCTGGTTTAGTCCTGGTTTTGTCCTGGTTTAGTCCTGGTTTAGACCTGGTTTAGACCTGGTTTAGTACTGGTTTAGTCCTGGTTTTGTCCTGGTTTAGTCCTGGTTTAGTCCTGGTTTGGTCCTGGTTTAGTCCTGGTTTAGTCCTGGTTTAGTCCTGGTTTAGACCTGGTTTAGACCTGGTTAAGTCCTGGTTTCGACCTGGTTTCGACCTGGTTTCGACCTGGTTTGGACCTGGTTTAGTCCTGGTTTTAGTCCTGGTTTATTCCTGGTTCATCCTGGTTTAGTTGGTTTTCCTGGTTGTAGTCCTGGTTTAGACCTGGTTTGGACCGGGTTTAGTCCTGGTTTAGTCCTGGTTTATTCCTGGTTTAGTCCGGTTTAGTCCTGGTTTAGTCCTGGTTTAGTCCTGGTGTAGTCCTGGTTTAGAACTGGTTTGGACCGGGTTTAGACCTGGTTTAGTCCTGGTTTAGTCCTTGGTTTAGTCCTGGTTTAGTCCTGGTGTAGTCCTGGTTTAGAACTGGTTTGGGACCGGGTTAGTCCTGGTTTAGACCTGGTTTAGTCCTGGTTTAGTCCTGGTTTAGTCCTGGTTTAGTCCTGGTTAGTCCTGGTTAGTCCTGGCTCAGTTCCTCTTCTCAGACTGTTATTAGATCAAACGTTTCTATGCTCCGCCCCCTCCTGGCAGCGCTCGGACTTGCGGAGGCGGGACTCAAACCGGATTTTCGAGTCGGCTTTCGTGTTTCGCCTCGTGGAGCACATGACCCTCAGCGCCGCGCCTGATTGGTCGACGGGTCCCGTAAGAACGACGTGTGGGATCAAAGCATCGACGGCGAGGAGACGAATCATCAGAACAAAGACAATCGAGATTCAGAAGAACGCTGCATTCTGATTGGTCCACTCAGCTGCCAATCATTTATTTAGAACAGTGAAAAGGGCTGGGGTGCAATAGAATATAGAGCTGTGTGCAATATAGAGCTGTGTGCAGCTGTGTATAGAGCTGTGTGCAACATAGAGCTGTGTGCAATATGGAGCTGTGTGCAATATAGAGCTGTGTGCAATATAGAGCTGTGTGACAATATAGAGCTGTGTGCAATATAGAGCTGTGTGCAATATAGAGCTGTGTGCAATATGAGCTGTGTGCAATATAGAGCTATGCAATATTAGAGCTGTGTGCAATATAGAGCTGTGTGCAATATAGAGCTGTGTGCAATATAGAGCTGTGTGCAATATATAGAGCAATATAGAGCTGTGTGCAATATAGAGCTGTGTGCAGATATAGAGCATGTGTGCAATATAGAGCTGTGTGCAATATAGAGCCTGTGTGCAATATGGAGCTGTGTGCAATATGGAGCTGTGCAATATAGAGCTGTGCAATACAGAGCTGTGTGCAATACAAGCTGTGTGCAACACATAGAGCTGTGTGCAACATAGAGCTGTGTGCAACATGGAGCTGTGTGCAATATGGAGCTGTTGCAACATAGAGCTTTGCAATATAGAGCTGTGTGGCAATACAAAGCTGTGTGCAATACAGAGCTGTGTTGCAACATAGAGCTGTGTGCAACATAGAGCTGTGTGCAATAGAGCTGTGTGCAATATGGAGCTGTGTGCAACAGATAGAGCTGTGTGCAACATAGAGCTGTGTGCAATATAGAGCTGTGTGCAACATAGAGCTGTGTGCACATAGAGCTGCCGTGCAATATAGAGCTGTGTGCAATATAGAGCTGTGTGCAATATGGAGCTGTGTGCAATATAGAGCTGTGTGCAGTACGAATCAGTGCAATATAGAGCTGTGTGCAAAATTAGAGCTTGTGCAATATAGAGCTGTGTGCAACATAGAGCTGTGTGCAACATAGAGCTGTGTGCAATATAGAGCTGTGTGCAATATAGAGCTGTGTGCAATATAGAGCTGCGTGCAATATAGAGCTGTCTGCAACATAGAGCTGTGTGCAATAATAAATGCAATATAGAGATGTGTGCAATAATACGTGCAATATAGAGCTGTGTGCAATATAGTGATGTGTGCATTATAGACGTGTGCAATAATATTCAGTGCCATATAGAGCTGTGTGCAATAAGACTCAGTGCAAAATAGTGTGCGATGAGAATATGTGCAATATAGATATGTGCAATAAGAATCAGTGCTAGATCTGTGTGCAATAAGAATCAGTGCAATATAGAGTTGTGTGCAATATGACTCAGTGCAAAATAGAGCTGTGTGCAGTAAGATTTAGTGCAATATAGAGCTCTGTGCAATAACAATCAATGCAATATTAAAGCTTTGTGCAATAAGGTTAAGTGTAATATAGAGCTATGTTTATTAGGAATCGATACAGCATAGAGCTGTGTGCAAAATAGAGCTGTGTGCAATATAGAGCTGTGTGCAACATAGAGCTGTGTGCAATATAGAGCTGTTTGCAATATAGAGCTGTGTGCAACATAGAGCTGCGTGCAATATAGAGCTGTCTGCAACATAGAGCTGTGTGCAATAATAAATGCAATATAGAGCTGTGTGCAATAATAGGTGCAATATGGAGCTGTGTGCAATATAGTGATGTGTGCATTATAGACGTGTGCAATAATATTCAGTGCTATATAGAGCTGTGTGCAATATAGAGTTGTGTGCAATAAGAATCAATGCAATATAAAGCTTTGTGCAATAAGGTTAAATGTAATATAGAGCTATGTTTATTAGGAATTTATACAGCATAGAGCTGTGTGCAATATAAAGCTGTGTGCAATAAAATCAGTGCATTATAGAGATGTGTGCAATAAGAATAAGTGCAATATAGAGTTGTGTGCATATAGAGTGTGTGCAATGAGGATCAATGCAATATAGAGCTGTGTGCAATAACATTCATTGCAATATAGAGCTGTGTGCAATAAGACTCAGTGCAAAATAGAGCTGTGTGCAGTAATATTTAATGCAATATAGAGCTTTGTGCAATAAGAATCAGTGCAATATAGAGCTGTGTGCAATAACAATCAGTGCAATATAGAGCTGTGTGCAATAAGACTCAGTGCAAAATAGTGTGCGATGAGGATATGTGCAATATAGATATGTGCAATAAGAATCAGTGCTAGATCTGTGTGCAATAAGAATCAGTGCAATATAGAGTTGTGTGCAATATCAATCAGTGCAAAATAGAGCTGTGTGCAGTAATATTAATGCAATATAGAGCTTTGTGCAATAAAATCAGTGCAATATAGAGCTGTGTGCAATATCAATCAGTGCAATATAGAGCTGTGTGCAAATAAGACTCAGTGCAAAATAGTGTGCGATGAGGATATGTGCAATATAAGATATGTGCAATAAGAATCAGTGCTAGATCTGTGTGCAATAAGAATCAGTGCAATATAGAGTTGTGTGCAATATGACTCAGTGCAAAATAGAGCTGTGTGCAGTAAGATTTAGTGCAATATAGAGCTCTGTGCAATAACAATCAGTGCAATATAGAGCTGTGTGCAAAATAGAGCTGTGTGCAATAAGACTTAGTGCAAAATAGAACTGTATGCAGTAAGGTTTAGTGCAATATAGAGCTGTGTGCAATAACAATCAGTGCAATATAGAGCTGTGTGCAAAATAAAGCTGTGTGCAATAAGACTCAGTGCAAAATAGAGCTGTGTGCAAAATAGGGCTGTGTGCAATAAGACTCAGTGCAATATAGAGCTGTGTGCAATAAGACTCAGTGCAATATAGAGCTGTGTGCAGTAATATTAATGCAAAATAGAGCTGTGTGCGATGAGGATATGTGCAATATAGATATGTGCAATAAGAATCAGTGCAATATAGAGTTGTGTGCAATGAGGATCAATGCAATATGGAGCTGTGTGCAATAACAATCATTGCAATATGGAGCTGTGTGCAATAAGACTCAGTGCAAAATAGAGTTGTGTGCAATAAGACTCAGTGCAAAATAGAGCTGTGTGCAGTAATATTAATGCAATATAGAGCTTTGTGCAATAAGAATCAGTGCAATATAGGGCTGTGTGCAATAACAATCAGTGCAATATAGAGCTGTGTGCAGTAAGATTTAGTGCAATATAGAGCTTTGTGCAATAAGACTCAGTGCAAAATAGAACTGTATGCAGTAAGGTTTAGTGCAATATAGAGCTGTGTGCAATAACAATCAGTGCAATATAGAGCTGTGTGCAATATGTTGTTGTGTGCAATAGGAATCACCGATGGATCATAACGAGGACCTGGACCAGGCCTGAAGCACGTTAAATCTGTGACGACGTGAAGAGCGTCATGTGACCGAGGTCCAGACAGCATTGGCTTTAAGCTCTTAAATGTCCAGAGCGCTCAGTCTGAGGCGTTAGAACGGCATCGTCTTCATGTTGAGGGCGACGCACGCATGAGACGACACTTTATTGCTTTATTTTCTCATCATGGTCTTGTTTTTTAACCTTAAGTGACGTGGCCTTTCCCCCTCCTCTTAACGGCGTCCCAGGTTCTGAACATTCACTCCTGGTTCCAGCGCAGGATTCCAAATGCAGATGAAGCTAACCTCGCCTCACTCTGCGTTTAGTCGTTTAGGAAATTAGATTTTCAACTTTATGAGCCATTAACCAAAGTCTGAGTCAATTTAGAAGGATCACAGGAAAAGCACCAGCGTTTGAGCAGAGGACGCTCTTTGAGGTCCAGGGTTTTGCACGATCGTGTTCTGAATATCACTTTTCCCCCGAAGAAGAGATTTATGTCACTTTGATTTACCCCATTTCTCTGGATTTGAAGTTTGCACCGAGTGAAAGAAAACTGAACGAACGAAACCCATTCAATACGATAAAAACAACTGGAACAGGACTTGTGATAAAGACAGCAATAACATGAAATAATGACTAATGACAAACTAAGAGTAAACCAGGACTAAACCAGGACTAAACCAGGACTAAACCAGGACTAAACCAGGACTAAACCAGGACGTAACCAGGACTTAACCAGGACTTAACCAGGACTAAACCAGGACTAAACCAGGACTAAACCAGGACTAAACCAGGACTAAACCAGGTATTAAACCAGGTATTAAACCAGGGACTAAACCAGGGACTAAACCAGAACTGAACCAGAACTGAACCAGGCACTGAACCAGGGACTAAACCAGGACTAAACCAGGACTAAACCAGGACTAAACCAGGACTAAACCAGGTATTAAACCAGGTATTAAGCCAGGACTAAACCAGGGACTAAACCAGAACTGAACCAGAACTGAACCAGGGACTGAACCAGGGACTAAACCAGGGACTAAACCAGGACTTAAACCAGGGACTAAACTAGGACTAAACCAGGGACTAAACCAGGACTAAACCAAGACTAAACCAGATATTAACCAGGGACTAAACCAGGACTAAACCAGGACTAAACCAGGACTACACCAGGGACTACACCAGGGACTAAACCAGGACTAAACCAGGGACTAAACCAGGGACTAAAGAAAGACTGGTTTAGTCCTGGTTTAGGTGAATCTGTAGTCACGTTCACCTAAACCATAGTCCACAAACACCCCGACCTTCTGAGGAGCTCGCTGCACAGACGGTCAGAAGGGTCTGAACAAGTCCAGTACTTATCTTTGTTTCTCAACGCAAAGCACCAGAATCCATCTTCAGGATAAAACAGCCCCATTCTGTTGATGGACTCTTGGGCCACTCCTAAAACTCTGCTTTCCCAGAACACAAACACAAGGACCAAACGTCAGAGGAGAATCTGGGAGCTTCTTCCTCACACCAGTGTCATGAACCTGTTTGAGATCTTCAGACAGAACGAGCCGAGGATGAGCAGTGTCTGGATCCAGAGTGACGTCCACCACAAACTGCTGCACTCTCAGGAGTTCTAATCTTGAAGACAGTTGTTTAAAGTCTTCAGAGAGATGTTTCTCCAGCTCAGACAGAGCCCGGGCCGCACTGCCCTCACACGTCTCTGGCTCAAAGCTCACGCTACTCCACTCCTTCAGCCCAGCAGGGGGCGTGAGTGCAGGGCAGCGCTGTAGAAAGTGGAGGGGTCTTGAGAGCGTGAGAGCCGCTCCGCCTCAGTGATGCTCTTCTCCAGCTCACAGATCTCCTGTTCCAGCTGCTGCACCAGCTCCTGGGCTCGTCTGTGGCTCCGGCTCTGCTTCTCCTGAAGCTCCTCTAAGAACCAGTCCTGATGTGCCTCTGAACAGACTCTATGAGAGCAGTGAAGGTCTGCAGCCCCACAGCCCTCTCTCTGTGGACCTCTGTGTCACTGAGCTCCACGCAGCGCTGGATCTCCTGGACCTTCAGCCTCCTCTGCTCCACATGTGCGGCACAGAGGACCTCCTGCGCTCACACTCCAGAGACAACAGCTCATGGTCCTTTGTGCTCTAGAAGGAAACACATTGTGCACACGATCTTCTCAGGACACATCCTGTCTTCCAGGTTCTCCACAGGCTCCATCAGCTGGTGTCTTTTCAGCCCAGAGACTGTGAGATGAGGCTGGAGGTGGGTCTCACAGAACGAGGACAGACAGACCAGGCAGGACTTCAGGGCCTTCAGCTTGGGCTCAGAGCAGACGTCACATGACACCTCTCCAGGTTTGGAACGCTGGGACTTTGACCTTTCAGACTCTAGTTTAAACTGAGAGACCATCTCCAGGAGCAAATAGTTGACGCTGAGCTCAGGTCTTCTGTCATAGCTCCTGTTACACAGAGGACATGTGCAGGGGCCCTCAGGGGCCCAGGCCTCACAGATGCAGCGTTTGCAGAAGGTGTGTCCACATGGAGTGGACACTGGCTCAGAGAACACCTCCAGACAGATGGAGCACAGGAACATCTCCTCAGTCACTTGTGGAGGACATCTCCTTCTTCTTTGGTGGTGGTTTATGGTGGTTGGCATCCATAGTGTTACATTACTGCCACCCACTGGAGTTGTGAGTCTTAGTTTGGTTGTTGTCGGTCTTCAATGTCGGCCGGCAGCCGCGCATCTACTGGATTCTGAAACACAAGGTCAACATCACAGACTTCAATCATCATCAAAGTGAAAACTCTTTTTGTGACACAAAAAGCTTTTTGATTTAGCAAAGTTCCAGAATGTTCTGAGCTTCTCTTGAAGACGGACAACTCCAGTAGGTGGCGGTAAATTCACCTTTTCAGTTGGCCTTTATTCTTTAGACTTTATTCTTTATTCTTTAGACTTTAGACTTTCTTCCTTTCGACGGTGCCAGAGAGCTGCGCCCTCTCCGGGTCCACCTGATCGAAAGTCACCTTCTAGAATCTTGGCCTTTATGACACTGAATCCTGACATCACGGTTACGGTTGTTAGGGAAGAATACATGAGATTGAAAATAGTCACTAGTGTACCGCCCACGATGATGAAAACCGGCCTCTTGTGCATGTCCAAAGTAATGTCTGTCCCTGATCGTCTGTGCAGTTTGTGTCCTCCTTTTTTTTTATGAGGCCCTTTTTTTGCACCGCAGGAGAATGTTCCAGGAGTTCTGAGGCCCAAGTACATAGTTCTGAAATCCAGTGGGATGGAGATGCCTCCTGGTGGCGCTGTTTCTCCAGCAGTTGCATTTCCCTGTGAATAATGAGCACTTTGACCTGGAGTTCTGAACAAACGTGACACAGTTTTCCAACAGAATTCCCTCCAAACACGTGACTTTGTGCTCTTCCACTGAGATGGACTTATACTTTCCCACTCTTCGTCTGTCAAAACAAAATGACCTTTTTTTCCGCATTTATTTTGGGTAGATATTGTTATTTAATCATTTGTATAATGTAGATTTTATTTCTCTTGAAAGTTCTGATTTATAAGCTTTAATGGGAGTCAGAAGCTCTCATTGGTCGTTGCTTGGTTTGATTTCTTGGTTATAATAACTCATTAACTCAACGGACTCTTTCAACACATCAAACTCTTGTGATTTTGATAAAGAATGTTAATGATGAATGTTGCAGATTTTCTTCATCAGACGTTACTTTTCTCGGGCCGATTCAAACGTACTAAAATAATTATAAAAATGTTATACTTCAGTTAAAATGCAGTGCAGTAAAAAGTACAGATCCTGCTCTCAAATGTAGTGAAGTCGAAGTATAAAGTATCCACTGTAAAATGTTCTTTGGTAAAGTACTTCTAACTACAGATTTTAAGAAGAGATAAAGGTGTACAAATGTGACTGAAGCTTCTACAGAGAGAATATTTATGAACAAAATGTATTATTGACAATCTGAACCAGTTGATTCTTTTTTGACATTTATATTGATTTATTCCACTGTTTCTGTTTTAAAAGGTCTTTCTGTGTGAGTCCATAGAGCTCTATATTGCACACAGCTCTATGTTCTCTATGTTGCACACAGCTCTATATTGCACACAGCTCAATATTGCACACAGCTCCATATTGCACACAGCTCTATGTTGCACACAGCTCTATATTGCACACAGCTCTGTATTGCACAGCTCTATATTGCACACAGCTCTGTATTGCACAGCTCTATATTGCACACAGCTCTATATTGCACCCAGCCCTTTCACTGTTCTAAATAAATGATTGGCAGCTGAGTGGACCAATCAGAATGCAGTGTTCTTCTGAATCTCGATTGTCTTTGTTCTGATGATTCGTCTCCTCGCCGTCGATGCTTTGATCCCACACGTCGTTCTTACGGGACCCGTCGACCAATCAGGCGCGGCGCTGAGGGTCATGTGCTCCACGAGGCGAAAAACGAAAGCCGACTCGAAAATTCCGGTTTGAGTCCCGCCTCCGCAAAGTCCGAGCGCTGCCAGGATGGGCAGGCGGAGCATAGAAACGTTTGATCTAATAACAGTCTGAGAAGAGGAACTGAGCCATGGACTAAACCAGGACTAAACCAGGACTAAACCGGACTAAACGCAGACTAAACCAGGTCTAAACCAGGACTAAACCAGGACTGAGCCAGGACTAAAACCAGGACTAACAGGACTAAACCCAGGACTAAACCAGGTCTAAACCAGGTAGAAACCAGTCTAACCAGGACTAAACCAGGACTAAACCTTTCCGGACTAAAACCAGGTCTAAAACCAGTCTAAAACCCAGGACTACACCAGGATATAAACCAAGACTAAAACCAGGTCTAAACCAGGACTAAACCAGGACTAACCAGGAATAAACCAGGACTAAACCAGGACTAAAACGCCGTCCAAGACCAGTCTAAGACACAGACATAAACCTAGAGCTAAAACAGAGACCACTAAACCAGGTCCTAAACCGGACACACCAGGGCTAAAACAGGACTACACAAGGACTAAAAACCAGGACTACAACCAGGGACAAACACCAGGTCTAACCCCGTAATCAAACCAGGTCTAAACCAGGTACTAAACCGCAGTTCGATAAACCAGAGACTAAACCAGGTCTAAACCGAGGGGACTATAAACCACGGTACGTAAACCAGGACGTTAAACCAGTACTAAACCTAAACCAGGACTTAAACCCAGAGTCTAAACCAGGACTAAACCAGGGTCTAAAACTAGGTCTAACACAGCTCTGAACAAGGTCCAAACTAGGACTCGCAAGTTAATTCTAACCCAAGCCCCTTGAGCCCCGGAGCCGGATCTGAGCAGAGGAGTGGGTCCGAGATAAGAGTCCCTCTAAGACCAGGTCTAAACCAGGTTGATGAGGTATTTATGTCTCAGTCAATATCACTTTTGCTCCAACAAAGACTTAGATCCTTCTCCCAGGACTTCAGAGAGCTGAGAAGGTGCACCAGACAGGACCTAGACGGACTGGACCGGGACTGGACCGGGGCTGGACCGGGGCTGGACCGGGACTGGACCGGGGGCTGGACCGGACTGGACCGGGCAACCGGGGCTGGAACGGGCGGGACCGAGGTGACCGGGCTACTGGACCGGGCTGGACGCGGACTGACCGAGGACTGGCCGGCTGGCGACTGGACGGGCGGCGGGACGGTGGACCGGGACTGGCCGGCGGGACAGCTGGACGGACCGGGGCTGGACCTGGAACGACGGAACCCTGGCGGACTTGTACAGGGCTGGACCGGGTGACGGCGACCGCGAAGCTGGACCGGGGACCGGACGGAGCTGGGACTGGAAACGTGTGGACCGGCTGGACCGGACTGGACGGCGCGCGGCACTGACTGGCCGGAGACTGGACCGGGGCCTGGACCGGGCCGCGGAACGCCGGGCCGGACCGGGGCCAGGACCGGGACCACGCGGGCTGGACCGGCTGGACGGCTGCGGACCGGCGGCTGACCGGGAGCGACCGGAACTGGACTCGGGGTGGAGCTGGGCCGCGACCGGGACCTGGAAACCGGGCTCGGAGCGGAACTGGAATGGGGCTGGAGGGGCTGATTGGGGCTGGACCGAGAACTGGAAGGGACGAATACGCGGCCGGACCGACGGGGCCGGACCGGCCCGGCGTGACCGGACGGCGGTGGACCGGGACTGGACGGGGACTGGACGGGCGCGGACCGGGAACTGGACCGGGCTGGACCTCATGGAGCCGGACCGGACTGGACCGGGGCTGTGAGCGGGCACGGGAATGGGGCTGGAAGGGACAAACCAGGCCCTAAACCACGCCTAAAAGCAACCAGGGTCTCAAACGCAGGTCTAACCAGGTCTAAACCAGGTTAACCACAGGTCTAAACCAGGTCTTAAACCAGGTCTAAACCATGCGTGCTAACCAGGTCTAAAACCAGAGCCTAACGCAGGGCTGACCAGGCTAAACAAGCACGGCCTAAACCAGGTCTAAACCAGGTCTAAACCAGGTCTAAAACAGGTCTGAACCAGGCCTAAACCAGGCCTAAAACCCAGGCCTAAACCAGCGTCTAAACCAGGTCTAACACCAGGTTCTAAAACCAGGGTCTAAACCAGGTCTAAACCAGGTCTGAACACAGATGTAGAGTTGATAACATTGACTGAACGGGTCACGCTGCTCGTCGGGCGCGAGCAGTTTTAGTTCTTTGTATTTTTCCTGTGTCGTCGTCAAACGTGTTTGTTTAATGAGAACAAAGATAAAGTCGATCCCGTCCTGGAGCTGTTTTTCAAATTAAAGGAGCTTTTTCCCATCGCGTGCTTTTCTATGTGCTGAGGGCTTCATCAGTTTCTGCTGCCATCGACTTTAATTAATGTTTTGATAATTAGAATGTGGAGCGCTGTGTAAAGCAAGATTAAAACTATTATTGATTACTGCCCGACAGCTTTGAGTTGAAACCAGAAGTGGAAGAGGTAAAAGTACAGATACAGGAACATGTACTCAAGTAAAGTGTATCACATACGTCTACCTCAGTAAAAGTAATTTATCACATAGAAAGTAAAAAAAAGAACTAGAATGATAAACCGGACCTGCGACATGTCAGTTTTACGTAATAATTTAAACTGTTTTTGCTCAAAGCTATCCCGGAACATCATAAGAGCATCCACCAGGGGGCGCAACATTGAGTAAAACAGAGAATCACGGGTGTCTCTAAATCCTCTCTGGCTGAACGACACTTTCCTAACCCCTGAGGTCAATCTGGAGCGCGGTCACTAAAGACGTTTAGTCATTCCAGTGTAGTGTGTGTGTGTGTGTGTGTGTGTGTAGGGGCGTGGCTAAAGCGTGCACAGGAACGCAGTTTTGCCTCATGTCTTTCCCTTGTGTGCAAGACCCTCGACGCCCGCGTTTGAACCTCTCTCTATGGAATCATGTCAGACGCATTTCTGACCTGGAAACACCACATTTGGACAAACAGGAAACAGCTGTTGCTAACGCGCTTTGTTAGCTTTGTGTTGCTGTTGCTAAGGCTCCACATATAAGTTAGCATCAGTGGAAACACGGTGCTTTAGCACGAGATCAAGTTTGAAGTGAGGAAGTGTTTCTGTCACTTTTAATCACATTTTTGATGATTTTATTCACTTTTAGTTGCACTTTGTCGATGATAGTCACGTTTTTGTCAATTTTAGTCACTTTATTGATGATTTAATCCAATCTAAGTTGCATTTTGTCGCTTCTATTTAAAATTGTTTGCATTTAGTCACTTTTTTGTTGCTCACCTTTTGTCACTAATAGTCACTTTCAGCTGTGTTTTTGTCACTAAAACTCGTAATTTGGCCACTTTTAGCCACGTTTTTGTTTGTTTTTGATGATATTATCCACTGTAAGTTGCATTTTGTCTCTGCTAATTGCAATTTTGTTGCATTTTGTCACTTTTTTGGTCACTTTTACTTGTTTTTGTCACCTATTGTCACTAAAAGTCGCTTTCAGCTGTGTTTTTGTCCCTCTTAGTCGCGTTTTTGTCTTTCTTCGTCACGTTTCTAACCCTTAAATTGTTTGGCGTGAACTAATGTGGCGTTCCTCTCTGCTTTTTGCTTTCTTGCGCCTGCCCTCCTCCAGTCGTCTTAAACGTACGCACACATTCGCGTCGGTAATCGTTGCTGACATTTTTCATTTACGTTTTCAGATCTTAACCTTTAAAGTTTTCTGAAAATATTGCCCCTTTTCTCATTAGTCGGCTCTTCACTGACGGATGAGAAATAATGACTTCTGCACGAAATGCCAAAACCACGTTAAAGAAACGCTGCGTCGTGAGGAGGATCCACTCGGCTCGTTCCAAACTCATGGTGTTTTCTCTCTCCACATTTATTCAACTTTGACCTGAAATCAGTCTTTCCCTGAAGATGTTTTCTTCTCCCATTGAATCCACTTCCTCCATAGAAGTCTCTGGGACATGCTCCTCCCACAGACATAAAGATCAGGCCTTAAAGTGGCTCCTCCACACATCAAACTGTCCAAGAGTCTGACAGACCCACACAAGGTTCTGAGCCTCATTTATCACACTTTAAACACGCATCTAAAGGAAAAACATGGGGCAAAAATGTCAACGTTTCGGACAATTTTCATCTAGGTCAGTCACAAAGTAAATCCGCTCTGTAAATGTTTTTTGTGTCTAAAATGTGGACAAAATGAAGACATTTTAAACGGCCCAAATATGTGACATTTGGGCCGTTTTGTGATACATTTGTTTTCGGAAACGACAGAAGTTTCACACTGGGGTCTTTAAATGTAAGACTTTTTTCCTGTTCTGCAGCGTCTGAAAAGCTGTTATTGCTTTATTGATGGGCGGATCGATACTAAAACACTGATTGTATCGATACTGACTGAGGCGAAGTAACGATTCTCATGCTAAAATATCAATACTTAAAACTACTCAAAAAAATGTCAGTTCTTTCATAACATTGTTGTCAATTTTTGAGATACATCATTTATACGTAAGTTTATTTTCCACATTTATTATTTACTTATAGATCCGTTCAGGTGAGAGAGAGGGTAGAGGGGAGGAGAGAGGGGGGGAGAGAGGGGAGGGGGGAGAGGGGGGAGGGGGAGAGAGAGAAGAGAGAGAGGGAAGAGAGGGGAGGAGGAGGGGGGGGGCAGGGAGGGGGGGAGGGGGGGAGGGGGAGAGAGAGAAGAGAGAGAGGGAGAGAGAGGAAGAGAGGGAGGAAGGAGGGGGGAGAAGAGGGGGGAGAGGGGGGAGGGGGGGGAGGGAGGGGGGGAGAGGGGGGAGAGGGGGGTAGAGGGGAGGGAGAGAAGAGAGAGGGGGGGGAGAGGAGAGGGCTTCCTGTTTTTTTGCCATAGGTTTTCCTGGCTTAGACTTTATCCAGACCAGGTTTAGTCACTACTTTCAGTCCAGGTCTAGTCCCGGGTCCAGTTCCAGTCCTGGTCCAGGTTCAGTCCAGGTCCAGGTCCAGGTCCAGATCCAGATCCAGTCCAGGTCCAGTCCCGGTCCAGTCCTGGTCCAGGTCCCAGATCCCCGGTCCAGGTCCAGGTCCAGTCCAGTTCCCGGTCCCGGTCCAGGTCCATGTCCGCAGTCCAGTCCGAGGTCCAGTCCAGGCCCAGGTCCAGGTCCAGGTCCAGGTCCAAGGTCCAGGTCCAGGTCCAGTCCCGGTCCAAGTCCCAGGTTCCAGGTCCCGGTCCAGGTAGCCAGGTCCGGTCCAGGTCAGGATCCAGGTCCACGGTTCCAGTACCAGGTCCGGTCCAGGTCCAGTCCCGTCCAGGTCCAGGGTCCAGTCGTCCGGTCCAGTCAGTGCCAGGGTCCCAGGTCCAGGTCCAGGTCCAGTCCCGTCCGGTCCAGGTTCAGTCATCCCCGTCCCGGTCCAGGGTCCAGTCCCCGGTCAGGTCCAGTCCAGTCCCAGTCCCAGGTCCAGGTCCAGTCCAGGTCCAGGTCCAGGTCCAGGTCCAGTCCCGGTCCAGGTCCAGGTCCAGGTCCAGGTCCAGTCCCGGTCCAGTCCCAGTCCCGGTCCAGGTCCAGTCCCGGTCCAGGTCCAGGTCCAGGTCCAGTCCCGGTCCAGGTCCAGGTCCAGGTCCAGGTCCAGTCCCGGTCCAGTCCCAGTCCCGGTCCAGGTCCAGTCCCGGTCCAGGTCCAGGTCCAGTCCCAGTCCCGGTCCAGGTCCCCGCTCTGGTCTCTCTGGATCTCGCCGCGCTGACACTCGGGGCCTTTTGTGTCGTGAAGCGTTTTCAATAAAAATGTGGATTTCCGCCGGACAAAGCCTCATTTGAAGTGGTCGGGTTTATTACGGGTTTGATTATTTGGAGAACCAAAGCGCCGCAGGTGGAGCCGACACAAAGCCGCGCTCTCATTCCGTCACAAAGGAGGCGCTGGAGACACAAAAGGACGAGCGTGGATCGAGCCGTTTCCTGTTCGAGCGGAGCAGAAGAACGTGTGAGAAGATCACGAGGGTCTCCTTCCACCCGCCGTACTCCACCTGCGTTTCCTCTTTTCTGATATGTAGCCGTGGAAACGCTGTGTTGACCATGGATTCTGCCAGCGCTGAACAACCGGCCCGTTCGTTCTGGTGTCCTTAAAAACACGGAGCTCCACTTCCAGATGAAGATCCCAGTCACATGTTCAGACCTTCACGTGCCGTGTGAACACTCCTGGAGACGTCTGTGTGTTTAGAAAAGGAAGTGCTAATGCTAATGCTAATGCTAACATCAATGATGTTCAAACTGCGCTAACCGCAACATTCTGTGAACTTTGATCAAGTTTGTGTGTTTTATATTTAAGCTAATATGTGTTAGCCTTTAGCTCTGAGGCCCATTGTGAGCAGGGAATCTTAATTTAGCTAGCATCACAGTTAGCTAGCATCACAGTTAGCTAGCATCACAGTTAGCCTAGCATCACAGTTAGCTAGCATCACAGTTAGCTAGCATCACAGCTAGCCTAGCATCAGCCTAGCGCCTTAACTCCAAACTCCCGTGACGCTGTTTAACCAATGAGAAGTCATGAAGCCGACGCCTCGTGTGTCTGCGCCCGTTCACCCGTTCACCCGTTCACCCGTTCACAGGCGCGCACGGGACGAGTTTGAGGGGGAAACACCCTACGACGGCGGAGAGAACGGTTCGATTGGCTTGGATGAACTCGAACAAGGAAAGGCACGATACGCTACAGCCTAATCAGGCTTGAGGAGCGGCGTGGCGGCGTGGCGGCGCCGGGCCCGCCCTCGTTTCCCTTTCGTCTTCGTGCTCGGAGCGAGGCGCGTTTCGGCGGTGCAGTGTCCAATGCAAACACACTGGCCGTTCGATGCGCGGAAAACGGAGCGCGCGGCGGCGTTAGCGGCCGCGACGAGGAGCAAAGACAACAACATTGATAAGAAGAAGAACAACGCGGCGTCTGTTTGTTCTGCGGATGATCTGCACCGGAGCGAGACCCCAGCGAGACCCCAGTCGGTCAATACGTCACTCACCGCTGTAAGTCTTGTGCTAAGCAACGGCCTCACGGCAAAAACGCAGGATTATGGTTTCCACACGACACGCGGGCACAAAGAGACCGGCGAGACATGCATCAGGAGGTTTGGTTTTCGCCAGTATCTGTCAATACCATACCGGAACCGATATGTTTCGCCCGCCGCCCCTCGCGCTCGCATCTCGTTTGTTCCCGTGACAAAGGGAAGGTGACTCATTCCCTCGGGTTTGATTTTGTTTGTTTTTCACCGGTGAAAACGTGCGGTTTGTTCTTCTTCTGCTCTGTTCATTCACCAAATCAACTCTGAAAGACACGAAATGTAACCTAAATCAACCGATACGAGGCTTTGTCTGTTCTTCTCTGTGGAAACAACATCACCTGGTAACCGTACCCGCCCCCTACCCGCCCCCTACCCGCCCCCTACCCGCCCCCTTAGCCTCCGCCATCTGCACTTTCCTGTTTTGGGTGAACGGCTGAACGTGAATCCACCGGAACAAATCCAACAAACCCCTTCTGGGACCTGGACCAAAACTGACCCCCCCCCTCCCCGCCGTGCCCTCGGGCAACGCACTTCACCGTCTCGAGGCGTAAAACTTCACCTGCCGCGAATCGTGACGGGCCAAAATCATGATCCCGTCCTCATGATTCCGACTCTTTGGATTCTCGCAGCCCAAAAACATTTGTCCATTAAACCTTTATGAAAGTCTAATTTTAGCGACGTAAGATGTAGAAAAATGTGTCCTGAAACGTCTCATCCGACCCACATTTCAGCTTCACGCTCCCGACAAACGTCTGGTCACATTACTGCCAAACTCGTTGCTTTGATTAAACACAAAAAACACACACTTCTCAGAGCTAAAAATAAACAGCAGCTCCGTTTTTCTTTGTGTGTTTTTTTCCGTCTCGGGATATTTTTGGGCCGCGTCGCTGGTTTCGGCGGGGTGAAGAGGGCGGGTTTGACAGCCGCTCAGAACCCGCGGAACGCAACAAAGTCTGGAGCTTTCTGCAGCGACGACATCACAGGGAGCAAACGACGGCGCAGACAGAGACGGCGAGCTGTGTGGCGAGCCAGCTTGAAACGGCGAACCAAAGTGGAGCGGACGGAGATGTTTGGAACAGTGCGCGGCGGAGAAGAAACGGATGTGTTTACGCTTTTTAGACAAAACGAGGACTGAAACGGGAGTAAATCAAAGGAAGCCGAGTGGTGTTCTTTGTCAAGTCTTGGCTTTGTTTCGTATCATGACTTGTGCGTGTGAAAGTTTAATGACTCCAAAGTGAGTCCTGATGGCGACGCCCTGTGACACGGCGACGCCCTGTGACACGGCGCCGTCTGGTTCACTTCAGTACGGATCGCCTTCTCGCCACGTTTCGGCTCAAACCAACTCAACCAAAGGCACAGTATCAGTTCCTCATCGTTTTCCCCATGAGTTTTATCATCAGTTCCTCGTCAGTTCCTCGTCAGTTTCTCATGAGTTTCTCATCAGTTCCTCATCAGTTCCTCGTCAGTTCCTCATCAGTTCCTCATCAGTTCCTCATCAGTTCCTCGTCAGTTTCTCCTCAGTTCCTCGTCAGTTCCTCGTCAGTTTCTCCTCAGTTTCTCATCAGTTCCTCGTCAGTTCCTCGTCAGTTTCTCATCAGTTTCTCGTCAGTTCCTCGTCAGTTCCTCGTCAGTTCCTCATCAGTTCTCACACTTCTCTGGCTCTTTCTAAAAGCAGAAAGCTCAGCTCTTATAGAAACACACGGTTCCGTGACTTCCCCTTAGGGCCAGTCCTTTACCTTGTGTGAACGGGCCTGTAGTTTTGTGAGCTCCCAACATCAAGCAAAGAACGTCCCACATGAATCAAACGGGGACTGTGGTCTGAGAGCAGCTCAAATATGCAGATCCTCCAGTATATACATATTTATGTGCTGTTGGTACACACAATGTACAAAGTAGAACATTGTGTATTTATTCTATCTTCAGAACAATGTATACATTTATTTAAATCACACACTTTTTATTCAAAGAGACAACTCCAGAACCAAACCACAGTCTCACTTTGGGCTGAGATCAGGACTAAGACTCTAAACCAGTCTCACTTTGGGCTGAGATCAGGACTAAGACTCTAAACCAGTCTCACTTTGGGCTGAGATCAGGACTAAGAACTCTAAACCAGTCTCATTTTGGGCTGAGATCCAGGATAAGAGTAAAGAGAGTTTGATAGCATAATAATAATATGTAATGCTAACTGTAATAATAATGTAAATAATAATGTAATAATAAGTAATAATAATGTAATAATAAATGTAATAATAATGTAAATAGTATGTAACTAATTGTTCTGCTACTGGTCCCGGGACAAGCGGGATGATGAGGACCACTGTTGAACGGGTGGATCCTCAGGACGGGCCTTTTGGCCCACAGACGAGGGGGCTCTAATTATTGGACGCGCAGAGTGGGAGGCAGCAGACGGAGAGAGTTTAGAGGAGAAGCAGCGTTCATTATTCAGCAGTGTTTCTGAGCGAGTCGCTGAAACCGAAAGAAGATACGAAAAAAAAAAAAAAAAAAAAAAAAAAAAAACACAAATCTGAACGGCTTTGGACCAGCAACGGGGACCAACGTCTTCAGACCACTCAATCAGCAGCGCCCTGTCTGTCAGGGGAAGGTCGAAGAACATGGAGATCTTAAGACAGACCAAGATTTAGAGGCAACCAACAGGACTAAAGCAGGATAATAGCAGGACTAAAGCAGGACTAAAGCAGGAACTAAAGCAGACTAAAGCAGGTCTGAAGCAGGACTAAAGCAGGACTAAAGCAGGACTAAAGCCAGGACTAAAGCAGGACAGGACTAAAGCAGGACTAAAGCAGGTCTAAAGCAGGACTGAAAGCGGACTAAAGCAGGAACAGGACTAAAGCAGGACCTAAAGCAGGACTAAAGCAGGTCTAAAGCAGGACTAAAGCAGGACTAAAAGGGACAGGACTAAAGCAGGATAAAGCAGGACTAAAGCAGGACGGACTTAAAGCAGGACTAAAGCAGGACTAAGCAGAACTAAACCAGGACTAAACAGGACTAAACCAGGACTAAACAGGGGGACATTCACTTCTGTAAGTGGTGGACAAGTACAGAATATTGTACTGGAGTAGAAGTTACAGTTACGTGGCTTAAAAAGGTACTCAAATACAAGTCTTGGCCAAAACTGCACCGAAGTAAAAGTGAAAAGTACACCGAGAAAAAACCTGCTCATAGTACAAGTTAAAATAGTTACTTTTAATATAGTTTCTATATGTTGAGCTCAAGTACAAGTACAAGTACAGTACAAGTACAAGTACAAGTAGAGAGTTAATCGACTTCCTTTACAGTGTTTCTTTCGGAACGTGTTTCGTGGATCTGTGGCTCAGGTTTGTGTCTCTACAGTCCAAATGCGACTAAACAACCTCTCGTCCCGTTCCCGCTCGTCCCGCACGTCCGCCACGTCGCCAGTACCCGCTCGTTCCCCGCCGCGTCCTGCTCGTCGCTACCGCTCGTTCCCGTCGGTCGAAATGAGGTAGGACTCGGGCGTACGCCCGTCCTGCTCGTGCCCGCCGCCCGCTCGTAATTTTTCCGCTCGTCCGCCCGTACTTGCCCGTCCGCTCGTCCGCTCCGCTCATCTTCCCACACCGTCACGCCCGTCCCTGCCCGTCCCGCCCGTCCCGCACGTTCCCGCCGTTCCCGCGTCCGTCCTGCCCGTCCCGCCCGTTCCCGCACGTCCCCGACGTCCGCCTCGTACCGTCGGCCCCGTACCCGTCTCGTCCCGTCCCGCTCGTGTCCCGCCGTCCGCTCGCTCTGGCGGTCCCCAGCGGTTTCTGTACGAGCAGAGATCCTTCTTCTTCGTTATGAGAACTCGGAGCTGCTGCCGAGAACAAAGCCATTCATTTATAATTAAAACGCCTCTTTTCTCCTCTCCGCGACACCAAAACACGAGGACAAAGTCGTCTCACATGTCTGCCACTGTAGTGCTGGTTTAGTCCTGGTTTAGTCCTGGTTTACGACCTGGTTTAGACCTGGTTAGACCTGGTTTAGTCATGGTTTTAGTCCTGGGTTTAGACCTGGTTTAAGACCTGGTTTAGACCTTGGTTTATGACCGTGGTTTAGACCTGGTTTTAGGCCTGGTTTAGGATCTGGTTTACTGGTTTTAGACCCTGGGTTTGGACTGGTTTAGACCGGGTTTGGACCTGGTTTAGTCCTGGTTTAGACCTGGTTTAGACCTGGTTTAGGCTGGTTTAAGAGCCTGTTTTAGACTGGGTTAGTCCTGGTTTAGACCTGGTTTAGACCGGGTTTGGACCTGGTTTAGCACCTGGTTTAGACCTGGTTTACTGGTTTAGACCTGGGTTAGAGTCCCCTGGTTTAGACCTGAGTTTAGAACCTGGTTCAGACCTGGTTTAGACCTGGTTTAGGCCTGGTTTTAGAACCTGGTTTAGACCTAGTGGTTTTAGACCTGGTTTAGAACCTGGTTTTTTCATAGACGCGACGGCCGACAGCGTGGGTTAGTTTTTCGGTTCCGACCTGGTTTATGACGCCCTGGTTTAAGGAACGCGACTGTGCGTGGTTTTAGACTGGTTTTAGACCTGGTTTAGGCCTGGTTTAGACCTGGTTTAGGAGCCTGGTTTAGAGCCGTGGTTTAGGATCCTGTTTAGACCCTTCTGGTTTAGGCCCCCTGGGTTAGTATCTGCCTGGGTTTTAGAGACCCCGCCTGTTTAGATAGACCTGGTTTAGATCCTGGTTTAGGGGTCCTGGTTTGACCTGGTTTTAAGGTCCCCTGGTTTTAGTCCTGGTTTAGACCTGGTTTAGACCTGGTTTAAGATAAAGAACCACTGGTTTTTAGACTCCGTGGTTTACGGAGTTTCGGTAGTTCGCGCTCTTCACGCTGGTGTTAGGGGCCCTGGTTTAAAGACTGGTTTTAGGGTGTCCTGGTTTAGGGGGCTGTTTAGGCCTGGTATAATGACCTGGTTTAGACCTGGGTTTAGGACAGGGCGCGTTTAGGCCTGGTTTAGGCCTGGTATAGAACCTGGCTTTAGAAGACATCTGTGCTGGTTTAGGCCTGGTTTTAGGCCTGGGTTTAGACCTGGTTTAGACCTGTTTAGGCCTGGTTTTAGGCCTGGTTTAGACCCTTGGTTTAGACCTGGTTTAGACCTGGGTTAGTCCTGGTTTAGACTCTTGGTTTAGACCTGGTTTGGCCTGGTTTGACCTGGTTTAAGACGCTGGTGTTAGTCCTGGGGGGGGTTTTTTAGACCTGGTTTAAGGACCGGGTTTAGACTGGTTTAGACCTGGTTTAGACCTGGGTTAGTCTGGTTATTAGAACCTAGGTTTAGACCTGGTTTAGAATATACGGTGGTTTAGGCCTGGTTTAGGCCTGGTTTAGACCTGGGTTTTAGACCTGGTTTAGACTGGTTTAGAACTGGTTTAGAACCTGTTGGTTAGTGCCCCCTGGTTTAGACTCTGGTTTAGACGCCCTGGTTTTAGGGGCCTGGTTTAGACCTGGGTTTAGACCTGGGTTTAGTAAAGACCTGGTTTAGGCCTGGGTTTTTAGACCTGGTTTAGGGCTGGTTAGTCCTGGTTTAGACCTGGTTTAGACCTGGTTTAGAACCTGGTTTAGGCCTTAACGGTTTAGACCTGGTTTAGGCCTGGTTTAGTCCTGGTTTAGACGCTGGTTTAGACCTAGTAGTTAGACCTGGTTTAGACCTGGTTTAGGCCTGGTTTAGACCGTGGTTTAGGCTCATGGTTTGGGCCTGGGTAGGGCCTGGTATAGACCTGGTTAGCCTGGTTTAGGGGGCTGGTTTAGAAGGCCTGGTTTTAGGCCTTCGGTTAGGGCCTGATTTAGTACCCCGGTTTACACCTGGTTTAGACCTGGTTTAGTCCTGGTTTAGTCCTGGTTAGAACCTGACTGGTTTAGAACCTGGTTAAAGACCTTGGTTAGACCTGGTTTAGTCTGGTTTAGTCCTGGTTTAGACCTGGTTTAGCCTGGTTTAAGTCCTGCTTTATGACCTGGTTTGGCCTGGTTTAGGCCTGGTTTAGGCCCTGGTTTAAGCCTGGTTTAGTTCTGGTTTAGCCCTGGTTTGCCTGGTTTAGGCCGGTTTAGTTTCCCTGGTTTTAAGTTCTGGTTTGCCCTGGTTTAGTCCCTGGTTTTAGTCCTGGTTTTAGGCTGGTTTAGAACCTGGTTTAGTCCTGGTTTTGAACTGGTTTAGGGCCTGGTTTAGGCCTGGTTTAGGAACCTACGGCGGTTGGTTTAGACCTGGTTTAGGCCTGGTTTAGCCCTGGTTTGTGGCTTTTTTTGTTTTTTTTTTTTCCCTCTTCTGTGGCCCTGTCCTGAATCCCTAGGTCTTGCTCCTGGTTTATCTGGTTTGGTTCTAAATCCCGTCCGGTACCTCGGGGATTTTGGGAGCTAAAGTTCGATATTTTCACTACCCTTTCATATTAAGGCGATTGGTTTTCGTCATAACCGATCTAAAGCGCGGGGAACCGTCGTACGTCCCCCCTGAACACGTCCCACCTGACCACCCGAGCACCGCAACGGTCCCACCCTGCGTGTCCCGTCCTGACGCGTCCCCGCCGTCCTGACCGCCGCAGGACCACGTCCCGTCCTGACCACGTCCCGTCCCTGAGTTGGAAGGTGGGGACTCCGTCCTGACGCGTTGTCTGCGCCCTGGGGGCATGCCTGTGAGTCCTGAGGGCCTGTGATATACTGAGAGCTGATGGTGGTGAAGGGATGGTGACCGCCTGGGCTGATCCTGTGGGCCCCTGGTTGAGCTGGGAGCACCGTGTCTATCTGCCTGATGTCTGGACTGACTGTGTGGGCTGATGGAGGAGAACGGGAAAGACTAGGGCTCTCCTTCTTGGAACCTCTGATGTTGATGTTACTGCACTGGGCTGATGGATCCTGGTGGGGCTGCTGCCTGCTTGGTGTCTGCCTGGATGCCTTGATGGACTGTTGAGCCTGACCTGCCTGTGTTGAGGTCCTGGTGTAGACCGTGTCCCGTCCCCTACCGTGTCCCGCCTGGAACCGTGTCCTAATCCTGCTTGACCGTGTCCTATCCGGACCGTGTGTCCCGTCCTGGGACCGTGACGTCCGTCTGGAGGTGACCGTGTCCCCGCGTCCCTGCTGCTGGGAGAGATGACCGGTGTCCCGTGTCCGTCCCGTCCCGTCTGAACCGTGTCTCCCGTCCTGCCCGTGTCGCCCCCGTCCTCCTGAACCAGCGTCCGTCCTGGCCTGGACCACGTCCCGTCCTGGACCGAACGTCCCACCCTCTGACCGACGGCCGTGCGCCGTCGCTGGAACCATGGTCCGTCCTGTGGACGCCGCGTCCCGTCCTGTTGACATGTCACCGCGCCGCGCCCTGACTTGAAAACAGGCGTCCTCCGTCCTCCGTCGACTCCTGCTGACCCGATGTTCCCGCGTCCTCCGCCTTGACCGCGGCGGGTCGCCGAACTTCCCTCCGTCCTGAAAGCGCGTCCCGTCCTGGGGTGATCCTGCTGTCGATGTGTACCAGTCCTGTTGTCCTGACGGCGTCCCGCCGATCCACTGTCCGTTCCTGAGCGCGTACCCGTCCTGGACCGGGGACGGTGGGTAACGGCATCACGGAACCTCTGCGCACCGACTCTCATTAGAATGGAATAATACAGGCTTAGAAACATTTCCGTTCACATGCGGATTTTGAACATTTTGTCTCGAACTAAAGAGTCTTTGTCCGTGTTCGAAATGTCAGATTAAAAGTGCAGAATGATTTGGGACAGAAACACAAAAGACTCATGTGTCTCCAACTCCTGGACTCGATCTGTGCTAAAGCGCCGGTGTTGTCCCCCCTCATGCTAACTTATATGTGGAGCCTTAGCAACAGCAACATGTTGCCTAAAAGCTAACAAAGCGGTTAGCAAACAGCTGTTTTCTTTGTCCAAATGTGGTGTTCAGTCAGAAATGGCGTCTGACAATGAATTCCATAAAAGAGAGGTTCAAACGCAGCGGTCGAGGCTGTTGTTGCAACACAAGGGAAGACATGAGGCAAAACAAATAAAAAGGAAAAAAAAGAAAATCAAAAAAAAAATCTGTTCCTGTGCACGCTTTTTAGAGCCACGCCCTCACACCTTTACATGTTCTGGGGTGACTAAAGGTGGTTGTTGTGATCTTTCTGCGTTAGGGGCCACTTTCTGTTGTTAGGCACTCTGGCTGTTGAGGGGCACTTCTGTCGTAGGGGCCAAGAACTTCTGTTGTCAGGGCGACCATTCTGTTGTTCAGGACACTCTGTTGTCAGGGCACTTCTGTTGTTACGGGGCACTTCTGCTGTTAGGGGGCAACCTTCTGCTGTAGGGCACTTCTGTTGACAGGATCATGTCTGTTGTCAGGACACTTCCTGTTGTCAGGGCACTTTCTTTGTTAGGGCACTTCTGTTTGTTAGGGTGCAACCTTCTGTTGTTGGGACTTCTGCGTGTTAAGGCAGACTCTGGCTGTTAGGGCACTTCTGTTTTATGGCACTATTAGCCGTCTGTTGTTTAGGGCAAACTTTGTTTGTTAGGGGACTTCTGTGTTTAGGGCACTCTGTTGTTAGGGGACTTCGTTGCTGTTAGGGCACTTCTGCTGTTAGGGGGCACTTTGTTGTTAGGCACTTTTCTGTTTTTAGGGCACTTCTGCTGTTGGGCTTCTGCTGTTAGGGCACTTTTCTGTTGTTAGGGACTCTCTCTGTGTCAGGACACTTCCTCTGTTGTAGGGCACTTCTCTTGTTGTTAGGGAAACTTCTTGGGCTGTTAGTGCACTTCTGCTGTTAGGGCACTTCTGTTTGCTTATGGGCCACTTTCTGTTTGTAGGGCATACTTTCTGGCTGTTAGGGCATTATTCTGCTGTTAGGGCACGTTTGTATTT
>BJKM01001011.1:197783-272880 GCA_015082035.1 Chaenogobius annularis | reverse complement strand
AGAAGAGAGAGAGAGAGAACAGAGGATCAGGAAGAGAGAGGAGAGAAGAGAGAGAGAGAATGAGAGTCATCACGCTGAAGAGAGAGAGGAGAAGAGAGAGAGAGAGAGACATGAGGTCATCACACTTTGAAGAGAGAGAGGAGAGAGAGAGAGAGATCATGAGGTCATCACGCTGAAGAGAGAGAGAGGAGAGAGAGAGAGAGAGAGATGAGGTCATCACGCGAAGAGAGAGAGGAGAAGAGAGAGAAGAGAGGACATGAGGTCATCACGCTGAGAGAGAGAGAGGAGAGAAGACATGAGGTCATCACGCTGAAGAGAGAGAGGAGGAAGTCTCTGTCATGAGTTTAAGTTCAGTCTCAATTTGCAGAGAGACAGAGGAGCTGGACCCACTCAGGAGGAGAACCAGGTCTTCAAGGCTGATGAAGAACCGTTCATCTGGAGTAGCGAGTGAAAGTAAGACCTTTCTTTCTCCATGTCATGGTGAGGTGAGCATCTTTGATACCAACATGTGTCTCATCGACCTGACTGCTCCTACACTCCCGAGGGAAGTGGGAGAAGAAGAAGGAAAAGAATGAACAAATTGCCAGTGAAATTAAATAAGAAATATTTGTTTGATATAAAAGTCGTTCTTCATCAGAGGAAGCTGCTCCAAGTCCATACTGGCCCCCAGAGTGTGGTCCTTAGGGGCAGCGGAGCTGACACTTGTAGAGGTCTTTATTCCTGGGTCCATAACTGCGTCTGACCCAATAAAGCCATTTCACAGAGGAACGTCTGAAGCACTGGTCTGAAATGAAGAGACTGTGTCGAGAGTGTCGGACTGTGTCGGAGACTTGTCGGCCTCTTTTAACATGGACAGGAGCTGATTCCACAACACAGGAGATTGGAGCTAAACGCATCTACCTCCTACTGTGCTTTTAGAGACCCTTGGGACCACCAGAAGTCATTTTTGAGAGCGAAGTGCTCTGATTGGATGATAAGGTCCTATAGCATCTTTGAGGTAGGAGGGGCCAGGTCATTTGTGGAGGAGGAGTTTAAATGTGATTCTAAACTCGAGCCAGTTTAAGTTCTGTCTCTGTGAAGAGTGAAGTGTCGGTGAAAGAGTGAAGTGAGACATTCACTCTTTTCACTCAGTGCCAAATGTAACAAACAAATAAAACCATTTGTCAACAAACTCAGAGTTGTGTTTTGGCGCCGAGGTTTCCACGGCACCAGCGTGTCTCTGGAGTGTGACCGAACCGGCTGAGACTCGTCTGGGCCCACACCAGAGTAATTACTGTTATTAGTGTTATTACAGAGGGGGATGAACGAGGGGGATGAAGAGGAACGACGAAGAAAGGAGAGCGGGAGGTCTCACTTTCACTGAAGCCGCAAACTGAGGCCTGAGTCTGAGCCTGAGCCTGAGTCTGAGTCTGAGTCTGAGCCTGAGCCTGAGCCTGAGTTGAGTCTGGGCCTGAGCCTGAGCCTGAGCCCTGCCTTGAGAGCCTTCTGAGTCTGAGTCCTGAGCTGAGGCCTGACCTGAGCCTGAGCCTAGCTGAGCCTGAGCCTGAGCCTGAGCCTGAGCCTGAGCCTGAGCCTGGAGCTGAGTCTGAGCCTGAGTCTGGTCTGAGCTGAGTCTGCTGAGCCTGAGAGCCTGAGCCTGAGCTGAGCACTGAGCCTGAGCCTGAGCCTGAGCCTCTGGTCTGAGTCTGAGTCTGAGTCTGAGTCTGAGTCTGAGTCTGAGTGAGCCTGAGCCTGAGCCTGAGCCTGAGTCTGAGCCTGAGTCTGAGTCTGGTCTGAGTCTGAGCCTGAGCCTGACACAGACACAGTCATCAGTGACGTAATCCACGAAAACATCAATAATCTGCAATAATCTGCCGTCACGGATCAGCCAATTCTCCAGAATGGAGTTTCAAATTGGAGTTCTCTGAGATTAAATCCGCAGGAAACTGAAACGCGTGAGTGAAACAAACATGACGGTGTTTTTGAGGAGATCTGGGTTAAAGCCCCACTGCGGCACATTCATCACTTTCAACAGGGTTCAGAAGAGAAAGGCCGGAACCGAGATCAGTCACATCCACAAACTTCAGTAACGAAACACTGCAGAGGTTCTGACCGCGACAACCTCAGTCCAAACCGACGACGCCACAACGACACATGACACAACGATGACACAACGACACAGACGACAGCAACGACACAGACGACAGCAACAACACAGACGACAGCAACGACACAGACGACAGCAGCGACACAGACGACAGCAACGACACAGACGACAGCGACACAGGACACAGCACAGACACAGCACACGACAGCAACGACGACAGCAACGACACAGACGACAGACGACACAGCGACACAGACGACAGGCACGACACAGACAACGACACGACACAGATACACAGACGACAGAACGGAAAGACACAGCGAACACAGACGACGAAGCAACGACACAGACGACAGCACGCACACAGACACAGCAACGACACAGACGACAAGACGCAGACGACAGACGGACACAGACGACTAGCAGACACAGCACAGACGACAGCACACGACACAGACGACAACACGACACGACACAGACGACACACACGACACAGACGATCAACGACACAGACACAGACACGACGACAGACGACAACGACTACAGACGACAGCAACGACCACAGACGACAAGCAACGACGACACAGAACGACGACACAACGACACACGACGACAGACGACAACAACGACACAGACGACCGACAGACACAGAACGACACAGACGACACAACGGACGACGACGACACAGACGACACAACGACACAGACGACACAGACGACCACACCGACGACACGACAGCAACGACACAGACGACACAACGACACACACAGACGACACAGACGAGACACACGACAGACACACGACGACAGACGACGACAACGACACAGACGACACAGCGACACAGACGACAGAACAACGACAGCAGACGACACAGCGACACAACGACACAACAGACGACAGCACGACACACAGACGACACAGACGACACAGACACGAGCAACGACACAGACGACACAGCACGACGACAACGACACAGCAACGACACAGACGACACAACAACGACACAGACGACAAGCACAACGACACAGACGACAGCAACGACACAGACACAGCAACGACACAGACGACAGCAACAGACAGACGACAGACGACACAGACGACACAGACGACAACACACAGACGACAACAGACACGCAACGACACAGACGACACAACGACACAGACGACACAGCAACGACACAACGACAGCAACGACACAGACGACACAACGACACAGGACGACACAACGACACACGACACAGACGACACAGACGACAGCAGACACAGACGACAGAGACGACACAGAGCGACAGCAACGACACAGACGACAGCAACGACACAGACGACAGCAAGACACAGACGACCAAGACAACGACACAAGACGACACAGACGACGACACAGACGACACAGACGACGACACACGACAGACGACAGACGACACCGACGACACAGACGACAGCAAACGACACAGACGACAGCAACGACACAGACGACAGCAACGACACAGACGACACAGACACAGACACAGACGACGAACGACACAGACGACACAACGACGACAGACACCGACGACACAGACGACACAGACGACACAGACGACACAGACGACAGCACTGACACAGACGGATCGAAAAAGCAGATTGAATTCCTGGTTTTCCTCCTTCAGTCTAAATAAGACTTCATTTACTCACGTTTTATTTCGACACTGTTTTAATAGAACTCAGTCATATTCTATTGTCGCACTTAAGGGCCGTGTTGACATGCACGCTCCAGCAGCAGGCGCCGGCGAGCAGAGGAGACACGCCACCAAAGTCTGTCTCTGAAAACCTTCTGGCGTCTGAGTGCGCCGGCAGATGGAGCGCTAAGTCCTGACATAGACTCGGATCAGAGCGAAGACGAGAAGAGCCAGGACAAACATGTACCAGCGATGAAGAGATCAGGAGGTAACCAGCAGGAGAACCACTCTGCCACA
Organism: Chaenogobius annularis; assembly: GCA_015082035.1. Taxonomy (NCBI): domain Eukaryota; kingdom Metazoa; phylum Chordata; class Actinopteri; order Gobiiformes; family Gobiidae; genus Chaenogobius; species Chaenogobius annularis. The sequence goes on along the minus strand of BJKM01001011.1, from coordinate 268,842 downwards.
GGGAGTCGAACCTCAGGAGAACCACTCTGCCACAGGGAGTTCGAACCTCAGGAGAACCACTCTGCCACTGGGAGCTGAACCTCAGGAGAACCACTCTGCCACAGGGAGTTGAACCTCAGGAGAACCATTCTGCAACAGGGAGCTGAACCTCAGGAGAACCACTCTGCCACAGGGAGCTGAACCTCAGGAGAACCATCTGCCACAGGGAGCTGAACTCGGAGAACCATCTGCCACAGGGAGCTGAACCTCAGGAGAACCACTCTGCCACAGGGAGTCAAACCTCAGGAGAACCTCTGCCACAGGGAGTCAAACCTCAGGAGAACCACTCTGCCACAGGGAGCTGAACCTCAGGAGAACCACTCTGCCACAGGGAGTCGAACCTCAGGAGAACCACTCTGCCACAGGGAGTCGAACCTCAGGAGAACCACTCTGCCACTGGGAGCTGAACCTCAGGAGAACCACTCTGCCACAGGGAGTCGAACCTCAGGAGAACCACTCTGCCACAGGGAGTCGAACCTCAGGAGAACCACTCTGCCACTGGGAGCTGAACCTCAGGAGAACCATTCTGCCACAGGGAGCTGAACCTCAGGAGAACACTCTGCCACAGGGAGTTGAACTCAGGAACCATTCTGCCACAGGGAGCTGAACCTCAGGAGAACCACTCTGCCACAGGGAGCTGAACCTCAGGAGCCTCAGGTTCAGAAGTAATTTCCATTTATTCCTCCCCTTTTTTATAACTCAGACCTGGATCAGAGACCAGACCAGGGCCTGGCTCAGACCTGGATCAGGGCCCAGACCAGGTCCTGGCTCAGACCTGGATCAGAGACCAGATCAGACCAGGTCCTGGCTCAGACCTGGATCAGGGCCCAGACCAGGTCCTGGCTCAGACCTGGATCAGGGCCCAGACCAGGTCCTGGCTCAGACCTGGATCAGGGACGAGACCAGACCAGGGCCTGGCTCAGACCTTGTTTGTAGACTCCTTTGTGTCAGGCTCGTTTCCTTCTCTAATCTCCTTCACGCAGACGTCGCACTTCCTGTTTCCTGGAACACTTTTTACTGCGACTTCAGCGACTCCCGAGTTTTACCCCCGTCGACCAGCAGGAGGTGCAAGAAGTATGAGTACAGTAATAGTAGTAATAGTGATAGTAATAGTAATAGTAGTAATAGTAGTAATAGTAATAATAGTATTAATAGTTATAGTAGCAATAGTAATAGTAGTAATAGTAATGGTAATAGTAGTAATAGTTATAGTGGTAATAGTAGTAATAGTAATAGTTATAGTATTAATAGTTATAGTAGTAATAGTAATAGTAGCAATAGTTATAGTAGTAATAGTAGTAATAGTTATAGTAGTAATAGTATTAATAGTAATAGTAGTAATAATAATAGTAATGGTAATAATAGTAATAGTTATAGTAGTAATAGTTGTAATAGTTATAGTATTAATAGTTATAGTAGTAATAGTAATAGTAGCAATAGTAATAGTAGTAATAGTTATAGTATTAATATTAATAGTAGTAATAGTAATGGTAATAGTAGTAATAGTAGTAATAGCAGTAATGGTTATAGTAGTAATAGTAGTAATAGGAGTAATAGTTATAGTAATAGTAGTAATAGTAGTAATAGTAGTAATAGTAGTAATAGTTATAGTAGTAATAGCAATAGTAATAGTATTAATAGTAATAGTAGTATTAGTAATAGTTATAGTATTAATAGTAGTAATAGTTATAGTAGTAATAGCAATAGTAATAGTTATAGTATTAATAGTAATAGTAGTAATAGTTATAGTATTAATAGTAATAGTAATAGTAATATTAGTAATAGTAATAGTAATGGTAATAGTAGCTGTTCAGATACAGTGGAATTCAAAGGAACTTTAGGTTTAAAAGTGTCATTTTGACTTTTCAAATAAATGATAAATAAATAGTCGTGTTTTTACTGTGAAATAAATGTGTTTTAAAGCTGTTCAGAATGCTGCTCTCTGATTGGCCCGTGGGCAGAACGTGAACACGCGCGTGAGTGCTTCAACCGACGCGTCTGTTTCGGAGCGCAGCGCAACACGTACGCCTCCTGTCAGCTGCGCGTGCGCGTCTGACCACAGCCCCCGTGCACGCGCCTGTTCTCCCTCCTCCGCGTGCACGTGGACCTGCTGCGGTCACTGCCGCCGCTCCTGCCGCCGCTCCTGCCGCTCCTGCCGCCGCTCTTGTCTGCGCGGCAGAGGAGGAGGGAGCAGCGCGCGTTTCCGCCTCCTCCGCCGCCTCCTCCGCGCGCACACGCCTTCAACTAGTGGTTCTCGGTTCATTTGGAAGTGCGCCGCGGCTCTGTTCACACCGTGACACCGCGAGTCTTTTGGATTTTACGCGTTGGATTACCGCTGTTTTCGGGGATATTCGACTTTTGTGGATGTGTTTGTGACGCGCGGGGGATGACGGGACCGTAGCTGCCGTTTTCCTCTCGCCTTTGGATCAGTACGGAGCTGTACGGATTTGTACGGAGCTTTTCTCCGCTTGTTCCGTTCACGGCGCCAGGATGAGCCGCGGATTGTCGCTTTTGTTCCTCTTGTGCCAAACGCTGCCGCTGCTGCGGGCGCTCGCGCATCTGGGTGAGTGCTGCTCCCGCTTTACCGAGGCTTTCCCCGGGTCTCTGTCATCCGTGTGTCCGCTCTCCCGCACCTTTCCCCGGCTCCGTGAGTCCGCAGTGTGCGCCCTCTCTCCCGGCCTCCGTCCTCGCTCTCTCCGCTGTCCGCGCGCCTGTCATCCGCCCGCTGTCAGTGGCATGTCCCCCTCAGTCCCCCTCATGTTCCCCCTCATGTCCCCCTCATTCCCCTCATGTCCCCTTCATGTCCCCTCAATGTCCCCCTATTCCCCGGTCCATTGTTGTCCTGTTCTTGTCTGTCTTCTCCATCTGGCCTCCCTGAACAAGCCCGCGCTTTGGCTTTTGACCGCGGATCAGACGCTTTGCGCCTCTTCGTGTTCACCACGCATTTTCCGCGTCTTCTCCGCCTTTTTTCGGTGCTGCGTGCCGCGGCCCGTGCCCTTGCTCCATCGCGCTTGGAACACCGGGGCACCTTTTACGCGCGGTCGAGCTCGGTCACGCTACAGGCAGATTTACGGCTGAAACTGTCACGTTTTACGCACGACGCGTCACGAATATGTGTCCGCGAACACCGTTTTGACAAAACCACACTGCGAAAAGATCTGAGTCAGAAAGTGTTCCTCAGAGCAGCAGCAGGGGATGACTCCTTTGAGCCGAGAAGAATAAATACTAAAGACCTTCTCGGCATAAAGACCAAAACGCAATCACATTAAAGCGCAGGAAAAAGCAATTCACGCAGTGGCACAAAACGGAAAGCTCGTTTTTGAGGGTTAAAACACGCGTTTCCGTTCCATTGTTCTCATGTTTTTCCTTCATGTTCTCATGCTTTTTCCTACATTTCTCATGTTTTTCCTTCATGTTCTCATCGCTTTTCCTTCATCTTCTCATGCTTATTTCCTCCATTTCTCATGCTTTCCTTCATGTTCTCATGCTTTTCCTTCATTGTTCTCATGCTTTTTCCTTCATGTTTCCTTCATGTTCTCATGTTTTTCCTTCATGTTCTATCATGTTTTCTCCTTCATGTTTCTAGCTTTCCTTCAGTTCTCATCCTTTCCTTTCATGTTACTCATGCTTTCCTTCATGTTCTCATGTGTTTTCCTTTCAGCGTTCTCATGACTTTTTCCTCATGTTCTCATGCTTTTCCTCATGTTTCTCATGTTTTTCTTCATTTCTCATGCTTTTCCTTCATCTCTCATGCTTTTCCTCCACGTTCTCATGTTGTCCTTCATGTTCTCTATTGCTTTTCCTTCATTTCTCATGCTTGTCCTCATGTTCTCATGCTTTTCCTTCATCTTCTTCAGGCTTTTCCTCCATGTTTCATGTTTTCCTTCATGTTCGCATGCTGTTTCCTTTTCATGTTTTTCCTCATGTATTTCATGTTTTCTCTTCATAGACCTCAGCTGAGCTTTCTTCCATGTTCTCATGCTTTCCTTCATGTTCTATGCCTTTCCCTTATGTTCTCATGCTTTTCCTTCATTTTCTCATGCTTTCCTTCTCTCATGTTCTCATGCTTTTCTTCATGTTCCATGTTCTGCTTTTCCTTCATTTCAGAAGTATCTCATTTCTCATGTTTCATGTTCTCATGCATGTTTCTGCTTTCTCATCTTCCTTCTCATGCTTCTCACTTCTCACTGTTCTCATGTTTTCGCTTCATGGTTTTCATTTTTCCTATTTCCTCATGTTCTCATGCTTTTCCTTCATGTTCTCATGTTTTCTCATGCTCATTCTCATGCTTTTTCTCTTCATCTTCTATTCGCTCCTCCATGTTCTCATTGCTTTCCTTCAATGTTCTCATAGCTTTTCCTTCATGTCTCATGCTTTTCCTTCATGTTTCCTTCATGTTTCATAGTTTTTTCTTCATGTTCTCATGTTTTTCCTGTCATGTTCTCATGCTTTTCTTCAGTCTCATGTTCCGTCATGTTTCAGCTTCATTTCTTCAGGTTTTCCTTCATGCTTCTCTTCTTCATTTCTCATGCTTTTCTTTCATGTTTTCCTTCAATGTCTCATGTTTTTCCTTCATGTTCTCATGTTTTTCCTTCATTTCTCATGCTTTTCCTACATGGTTCTCATGTTTTCTCCTTCATGTTCCATGTTTTCCTTCATGTTCTCATGCTTTTCCTTCATGTTCTCATGCTTTTCCTTCATGTTCTCGTATGCTTTTCCTTCATGTTCTCATGTTTTTCCTTCATGTTCTTCATGCTTTTTCCTTCATGTTCTCATGGCTTTTCCTTCATTGTCTCATGCTTTTCCTCCATGTTCTCATGTTTCCTTCATGGTCCATGCTTTTTCTTCATTTCTCTGTTTCCTTCATGTTCTCGATGCTTTCCTTCATGTTCTCATGCCTTTTTCCTTCTGTTTTTCTTCATGTTATGTTTTCCTGCATGTTTCTTCATGTTTTTCGATCATGTTTTCCTTGCATGTTTTCATGTTTTCCTTCATGTTCTCATGTTTCTTCATTTCTTCATGCTTTTCCTTCATGTTCTCATGCTTTTCCTTCATTTCTCATGCTTTTCTCCAATTCTCATTTTTTCATGTTCTCATGTTTTTCTTCATGTTCTCATGCTTTCCTTCATGTTCTCATGCTTTTCTTCATGTTTTCATGTTTTTCCTTCATGTTCTCATGCTTTCCTTCATGTTCTCATGTTTTCCTTCATGTTCTCATGCTTTTCGTGTCAATGTTCTCATGCTTTTCGTTCATGTTCTCATGCTTTCCTTCATGTTCTCATGCTTTCCTTCATGTTCTCAGCTTTTCCTTCATTTCTCATGTTTCCTTCATGTTTTCCTTCATGCTTCTTTCCTTCATGTTCTCATGTTCTCATGCTTTTCCTTCATATGCTCATGCTTTTCCTTCATGTTCTCATGTTCTCATGCTTTCCTTCATGTTCTCATGTTCTCATGCTTTTTCCTTCATGTTTCTCATTTCTCCATTGCTTTCCTTCATGTTCTCATGCTTTCCTTTCCTCATGTTCTCATGCTTTTCCTTCATGTTCTCATGCTTTCTTCATGTTCTCATGTTCTCATTCTCATGCTTCCTTCATGTGTTCTCATGCTTTTCCTTCATGTTCTCATGTTCTTCATGCTTTTCCTTCATGTTATTTCTCATGCTTTTCCTTCATGTTCTCATGTTCGTTCTCATGTTCTCATGTTCTCATGTTTCTCGGTTTCGGAGCTTCAGATTCAGGGGTTTTAAACTGTTTTATTGTCGAGATCTTTCAGATCCTAAAATCAAAACGCTTTTTCTTTCAGCGAGTGAAACTAAAGAAAGTGACACCACACACACACACACACAGCACACCACACACCTGAGAGCTGCTTTAAACCACACCACACACACACACACCTGAGAGCTGCTTTAAACACACACACACACACACACACGTGGACACACAATAGTTTTCACACACTTGAACACTACTTGTACTTTTGTTGTACTTTTCCGACGTGTACTGGAGCTGTTATTCCCGTCTGGAGTGGGCGGGACTTTGACGTGAACATGACGCGTCGTCATGACGACGCCGCGTGAACGTGTGAACGCTTTCCTTCAGGTTGAGAATCTCCACAAACACAAACGTTCTAAACCCGATATTTACTATGCAGTACTTTAATCGATTATGCATACTTTAATGTAACTAAGGCAGTACTTTAAATGTATACTTTAATGAAACTTAATGCAGTACTTTAATGTAATACTTAATGCAGTACTTTAATGTAATACTTAATGCAGTACTTTAATGTATTACTTAATGCAGTACTTTAATGTAGTACTTTAATGTAATACTTAATGCAGTACTTTAATGTAGTACTTTAATGTAATACTTAAAGCAGTACTTTAATGTATTACTTAATGCAGTACTTTAATGTAATACTTAATGCAGTACTTTAATGCAGTACTTTAATGTAATACTTAATGCAGTACTTTAATGTAATACTTAATGCAGTACTTTAATGTAGTACTTAATGCAGTACTTTAATGCAGTACTTTAATGCAGTACTTTAATGCAGTACTTTAATAAAGTACTTATATAAAGTACTTTAATGTAATGCTTAATGTAATACTTAATGCAGTACTTTAATGCAGTAAGTTAATGCAGTACTTTAATGCAGTACTTTAATGTAATACTTAATGCAGTACTTTAATGCAGTACTTTAATGTAATACTTAATGCAGTACGTTAATGCAGTACTTTATTGCAGTACTTTAATGCAGTACTTTAATGCAGTACTTTAATGCAGTACTTTAATGCAGTACTTTAATGCAGTACTTTAATATAATACTTAATGCAGTACTTTAATGCAGTACGTTAATGCAGTACTTTAATGCAGTACTTTAATGCAGTACTTTAATGCAGTACTTTAATGCAATACTTAATGTAATACTTAATGCAGTACTTTCATGCAGTCCGTTAATGCAGTACTTTAATGCAGTACTTTAATGCAGTACTTTTATGTAATACTTAATGCAGTACTTTAATGCAGTACTTTAATGCAGTACTTTAATGTAGTACTTTAATGTAATACTTAATGCAGTACTTTAATGCAGTACTTTAATGCAGTACTTTAATGCAGTACTTTAATGCAGTACTTTAATGTACTTTGATGTACTTTAATGCAGTACTTTAATGCAGTACTTTAATGCAGTACTTTACAGTGTACTTCCTGTCCAAAGTCTAGAGTTTTGAGCAAACATATTTTAGAAGTTTATTTCAGAAGAAAACAAGAGGCTTTACACTTTAGTCTTTGTCTCGGGTTTTTCGATGCGTGTCCATGGAAACCAGGACATTCTCCATAGCGATAGATAATGCCACACTCTGGAGTTTCAAAGGAAGAACAGTTCCATGGAAAAACGAGTCTCTGGACCTTGTTTCAAAGTGTTTTCCTTTTGCCCGCTTGCTCGTCTCTCGCTCAGATAAATGCGGCAGGCACATCGAGATCCACGCTGCCGACTACCTGACGTCTCCAGACTATCCGGGCGCGTACCCCCCGTCACAGCACTGCGTCTGGGTCATCACTGCCCCCGAACCCGGCCAGAAGATCCTCATCAACTTCAACCCGCACTTCGACCTGGAGGACCGCGAATGCAAGTGAGTCTGACACTGGTGCCCCCCGAAACCTGGTCTGACACCGGGAGTGAGACTGGTGCCCCCCGAAACCTGGTCTGACACTGGTGAGAGACTGGTGCCCCCGAAACCTGGTCTGACACTGGTGAGACTTTGGTGCCCCTCGAAACCTGGTCTGACACCGGGAGTTGAGACTGGTGCCCCCGAAACCTGGTCTGACACTGGTGAGACTGGTGCCCCCCGAAACTGGTCTGACACTGGTGAGACTGGTGCCCCCAAACAGAGCTCTGACACTGGGGGGAGTGAGGGAGGAGAGAGAGAGGAGAGAGGAGGAGGAAGAAGAGAGAGGGAGGAAAGAGGAAGGAGAGAGAGAGGAGAGAGGGAGAGAGAGAGGGGGAGGAGGAAGGAGAGAGGGAGGAGAGAGGAGGAGGAGGAGGGGGAGAGGGAGGAGAGAGAGGGAGGAGAGAGAGGGAGGAGGAGGAAGGAGAGAGGGAGGAGAGAGAGAGGAGAGAGAGGGAGGAGAGAAGGGGAAGGAGAGGGGAAGGAGAGAGGGAGGAGAGAGAGGAGGAGAGAGAGGGAGAGAGAGAGGGAGAGAGAGAGGGAGGAGAGAGGGAGGAGAGAGGGGGAGAGAGAGGAGGAGAGAGGGAGGAGAGAGGGAGGAGAGGAGGAGAGATGAGAGAGAGAGGGAGAGAGGAGGAGAGAGGAGGGAGAGAGGGAGGAGAGGGAGAGAAGAGGGAGGAGAAGGAGGGAGGAGTGGAGGAGAGAGAGGAGAGAGAGGAGCGAGAGGAGGGAGGAAGAGGGAGGAGAGGGAGGAGAAGGAGGGAGAGAGGGAGAGAGAGAGGGAGGAGAGAGGGAGAGAGGGAGGAGAGAGGAGAGAGAGGGAGGAGAGGAGGGGAGAGAGGGAGGGAGAGAGAGGGAGGAGAGAGAGGGAGGAGAGAGAGGGAGAGAGAGAGGAGGAGAGAAGAGGGAGGAGAGAGAGAGGGAGGAGGAGAGAGGAGGAGAGAGGGAGGAGAGAGGAGGAGAGAGGGAGGAGGAGGAAGGAGGAGGAGAGGAGAGAGGGAGGAGAGAGGGAGGAGAGGAAGGAGAGAGAGGGAGGAGGAGGAAGGAGAGGAGAAGGGAGGAGGAGAGGGAGGAGAGAGGGAGGAGAGTGAGGAGGGAGGAGGGAGGACCAGAGAGCGAGTCCTGCCCAGAGACCAGAGGGAACAGCGCCCTCTGTTGGAGAAAGTGGTTTGTAGAAGAATGATTTCTATTGAGACTTTTACATCGATTCGAAACCAATTAAAATAGAAATATTGAAATATTGATTTGTGCGTTTCAGTGGTTTATGGTCAGAGCGCCCCACAGAGGCGGGGTTTCAGGTTCAAGTCCCGGTTAGTCTCGGTGAGAAAAATGTCACAGAGAAATCTATGGACCTAAACCAGGACTAAACCAGGACTAACAGGACTAAACCAGGGCTAAACCAGGACTAAACCAGGACTAACCAGGACTAAACCAGGTCTAAACCAGGACTAAACCAGGACTAAACCAGGACTAAAGCAGGTCTAAACCAGGACTAAACCAGGACTAAACCAGGACTACCAGGTGTAAACCAGGACTAAAAAACAGGTAAAACCAGCTAAACCAGGTCTAAAACCAGGTCTAAACAGGGCTAAACCAGGACTAAACCAGGACTAAACAGGACTAAACAGGACTAAACCAGGTCTAAACTAACCAGCAGGACTAAAGCCAGGACTAAACCAGGACTAAACCAGGTCTAAACCAGGGCTAAACCAGGACTAAACCAGGACTAACCAGGAACTAAACAGGTCTAAACCAGATCTAAACAAGGACTAAACCAGGTCTAACCAGGACTAAACCAGGACTAAACCAGGACTAACCAGGTCTAAACCAGGGCTAAACCAGGACTAAACCAGGACCAGGACTAAACCAGACTAAACCAGGTCTAAACCAGGGCTAAACCAGGACTAAACCAGGTTCTAAACCAGGTCCAAACCAGGTCTAAACCAGGTCCTGGACACAGTGGCATATGTGAGGTCAGCTCTTCTGACCCGACAGAGAAGTTCAAAGTCCGTCCATCTGCTTCGTGTCCAGAACAAGAGGGTTTGGATTTCCTACAGGACACTGGACTAAAACTTGACTTAAACTGGTCTTAAACAGGTCTAAAACTGGACTAAACCAGGTCCAAAACCAGGACTAAACCACAGTTTGGTCATGGGCTCAACCGTGAAATTCTTCTCCAACATCCAAATGTTTCTGAATGTCTGATTCTCTTTGGCCTGAAACCGTCTCCTCAAACACGTGTCTCTGAAGCTCACGTGTTTGTGTGACAAAATGGACCAGGATCTGAGCCGGACTCTGAGCTCTCTGGACCAGGACCAGGACATGGATCTGGGTCTAATCCTCTGTAAACTCTTGGATTCAGAACCAAAAACAAACCAAAAAAACAGCGTCTGAAACTGTGAAACTCTGAAACTGTGAAACTCTGAAACTGTGAGCCTTCAGCACAAACGCCCAAGCAGAAGTGTGTTGTGACTAGCTTCCTCATAGACCTGCTTTAGACCTGGTTTAGACCTGGTTTGGACCTGGTTTAGACCTGCTTTAGACCTGCTTTAGACGCTGCTTTAGACTGCTTTAGCCTGCTTTAGACCTGCTTTAGACCTGCTTTAGACCTGGTTTAGAACCTGGTTTGACTGGTTTAGACCTGTTTAGTCTGTTTAGACCTGGTTAGACCTTTTAGACCTGCTTTAGACCTGGTTTAGACCTGTTTAGCCTGGTTTAGTCGTGCTTTGACCTCTTTAGACTGCTTTAAGACTGTTTAGTCCTGCTTTAAGACCTGGTTTTAGCCTGCTTTAGACCTCTTTAGACTGCTTTAGACCTGGTTTAGTCCTGCTTTAGACCTGCTTTAGACCTGCTTTAGACCTGCTTTAGACCTGGTTTAGACCTGGTTGGACCTGGTTTTAGACCTGGTTTAGACCTGCTTTAGACCTGCTTTAGACTGTTTGGACCTGTTTAGACACTGGTTTAGACCTGTTTGGCTGTTAGACCTGCTTTAGACCTGGTTTTAGACCTGCTTTAGACCTGTTGCCTTTAGACCTGGTTTGTGACCTGGTTTAGACCTGGTTTGGACCTGCTTTAGACCTGCTTTAGACCTGGTTTAGACCTTTAGACCTGGTTTGACCTGGTTTTAGACCTGGTTTAGACCTGGTTTAGTCTTAGACCTGCTTTAGACTCTGGTTTAGGACCTGGTATTTAGAGTCCTTGTCTTTTAGACCTGGTTTTAGTACCTGGTTTAGCGTACCTGCTTTAGACCTGGTTTAGACCTGGTTTAGACCTTGGACTTTAGACTCTTGCTTTTAGACCTGCTACCTGTTAGACCTGTTAGACTGTCCTTAGGTATCCTGTGTTTTAGTCCTGGCTTTAGGACCTGGTTTAGATCTGCTTTAGACTGCTTTAGACTGCTTTAGACCTGGTTTAGACCTGCTTTAGACCTGGTTTAGACCCTGCTTTTAGACCTGGTTTAAGACCTGCTTTAGACGCTGGTTTAGACCTGCTTTAGCCCTGCTTTAGACCTAGATAAGACCTGGTTTAGACCTGGTTTAGTCCTGGTTTAGTCCTGGTTTAGACTGGTTAGACCTGGTTTGACCTGGTTTAGACCCTGGTTTAGACCTGGTTTCATCTTTGCCTTTCTGTTTCCTGTTTAGACCTGGTTTAGACCCTGGTTTAGACCTGCGTTTAGACCTGGCTTTAGACCTGCTTAGACCTGCTTTGACCTGGCTTTAGACCCTGCTTTAGACCTGCTTTAGACTGCTTATAGACCTGTTTAGACCTGCGTTTAGACTGGTTTAGATCTGACTTTAGACCTGGTTTTAGACCTCGATGTTTACGACCTGGCCTTTAAGACCTGCTTTAGACCTGGTTATTTAGGACCTGCGTTTAGTACTGCTTTAACCTACTTTAGACCTGCTTAGACCTGGTTATAGCCTGTTATGCGAGACCTGCCTTTAGACCTGGCTTGTAGACCTGCTTTAGACCTAATAACCTGGCTTAGACCCTGCGCTTCACGCCTGGCGACTCTTCAGACACTGTATACACACCTGGTTGTAGCCTGTTACCCTGATTTAGACTGTTTAGCCACGTTTAGGTACCTGTTTCTAGACCTGGTTTAGTCCTGGTTTAGTCTGTTTAGTCTGTTTAGGACCTGCTTTTAGTCACCTTAGTCCGTTTTAGTTGCGGACTGGTTAACTTTTAGACCCTGATTTAGACTTAGCCTGCGTTTAGACCTGGTTTAAGTCTTAGAACCTGTTTACCGTTTAGACCTGGTTTTAGACCTGGATCCTGGTATCTGAGTACGTAGCTGTAGCTTTTTATGTTAGTTACCGGTAGACTTTTAGTCCTTATCTTTAGTCTTAGACCTGGTTTAGCGAGCCTGGTTTAGTCCCTAGACTGTATTAGACTGACGTTTAGTCTTAGCCTGTTTGCTGTTTAGTCCTGTTGCTGGTAGTCCTGGTTGACCGTTGACCTGAGTCTGGTTAGACCTGGTTTAGCCTGTTTCTCTGGAGTTGTTAGTCCTGGCTTCCTGGTTTAGACCTGGTAGTCTGTTTAGTCCTGTTAGTGTTTAGGTCCTGGTTTAAAGTCCTGGTTTAGACCTGGTTTAGCTGTTTCGCCTGTTTAGTCTTTTAGTCTGTTTACTTTTAGTCGTTTCCTGCTTATTGGTAGACTGGTTTGAAGCCCTGTCATCTTTAGTACCTTTTAGTTTTTAGTATGCATCTGGTCTAGACCTGGTTTAGTCCTGGTTAGTCCTGGTTTAGACCTGGTTTAGACTGTGTCTGTTTAGTACCTTGGTTTAGACCTTGGTTTCATCCTGAAGTCTTTAGTCCTGGTTTGAGGTTAGCCTGTTTAGGCCTTGTAGTTGTTACCTTCGTTTCGACCTGGTTTAGTCCTGGTTTAGTCCTGGTTAGTCCTGTTGGACCTGGATTAGACGGTCTTGGTAGTCCTGTTTAGTCTGGTTTAGTCCTGGTTTAGTCCTGTTAGACCTGGTTAGACCTGGTTTAGTCCTGGTTTAGTCCTGGTTTAGTCCTGGTTTAGTCCAGTCCTGAAAAGAACATTTCAACAACCAAAGTCAAGAAAGACTCCGACTAAAGCCGGACTAAATCAGGTCTGAACCAGGTCTGAACCAAGTCTGAACCAAGTCTGAACCAGGTCTAAACCAGGTCTCTGTTCCTCGTGTCACAGTGAAAGTCTTGTTTGCACAAACACTGGTCTTTTCACCAGAGGTCGTTGAGCTCTGACCTCTCTGTGACCTCTGTGACCCCTGACCTCACCCTGACCCCTTCAGCGTCACATCAGGTTCAACTCGAGTCCATTTCTTTTACTTAAGTACATGTTTACTTTTACTCCAGTACATTTTGATCCGGACTGAGTTCTGAGCGTGGTTTTCTTCTGCTGGAGACGAACTTCAGATCAACACTTTCACTCGCGCAGATGTTTTCATCTCATACTTTTGGTCTTACTTGAGTTATACTTTTTCCAAATCCTTTTTACTCTTCGACTACGGTGTATTTTAGAGTAACATTACTCTAGGCTCCTCCTCTCTCGTCCCTCTGTTCTTTCCTTTCGCAGATGAAGTTTCACCTTTACACCTTTACACCTTTACACCTTTACACTTTAACACTTGTACACTTTTACAATTCAACACCTTTACGCTTTTACACATTTACAATTCAACACCTTAACACCTTAACACATTTACACCTTTGCACTTTCACGCCTTTGCACTTTTACACCTTTACGCTTTTAGACCTTTGCACTTTTACGTCTTTACACCTTTACAATTCAACACTTTAACACCTTAACACCTTTACACTTTTACACCTTTACACCTTTACGCCTTTACACCTTTACACTTTTACACTTTAACACTTGTACACTTTTACACGTTTACACCTTTGCACTTCACGCCTTTACGCCTTTGCACCTTTACGCCTTTACACCTTTACACTTTTACACCTTTGCACTTTCACGCCTTTACGCTTTTACACTTTTGCACTTTTACGTCTTTACACCGTTACAATTCAACACCTTTACGCTTTTACGTCTTTGCACTTTCACGCCTTTACGCTTTTACACCTTTGCACTTTAACACCTTTACGCTTTTACACTTTTACACATTTACACCTTTGCACTTTCACGCCTTTACACTTTTGCACTTTTAAACCTTTGCAGTTTTACACCTTTACGCTTTTACACTAACGCCTTTAACGCCTTTACGCTTTTACACCTTTGCAATTCAACACTTTAACACCTTAAAACCTTTACACTTTTACACTTTTACACTTTTACGCCTTTACACTTTTACACCTTTGCACTTTTACACCTTTGCACTTTAACACTTTAACACTTGTACAACTTTACACTTTTACGCCTTTACACTTTTACACCTTTACACCTTTACACTTTAACACCTTTACACTTTTACACCTTTACACTTTAACACCTTTGCGCCTTAACACCTTTACACCTTTACACTTTAACACTTTTACACTTTAACACCTTTGCACCTTAACACCTTTACACCTTTACACTTTAACACTTTTACACTTTAACACCTTTACACCTTAACACCTTTACACCTTTACACTTTAACTTTAACACTTTTACACTTTAACACCTTTACACCTTTACACTTTAACACCTTTACACCTTTACACTTTAACACCTTTACACCTTTACACTTTAACACCTTTACACCTTTACACTTTAACACCTTTACACCTTTACACCTTTACGCCTTTGCACCTTTACACTTTAACACCTTTACACCTTAACACCTTTACGCCTTTACACCTTTACACTTTAACACCTTTACACTTTAACACTTTTACGCCTTTACACCTTTACGCCTTTGCACCTTTACACTTTAACACCTTTACACCTTTACATTTTAACACCTTTACACCTTAACACCTTTACACCTTTACACTTTAACACCTTTACACCTTTACACTTTAACACCTTTACACCTTTACACCTTTACACCTTTACACTTTAACACCTTTAAACCTTTACACTTTAACACCTTTACACTTTACACTTTACACCTTTACACCTTTACACCTTTACACTTTAACACCTTTAACCCTTTACCCTTTACACTTTAACACCTTTACACTTTAACACCTTTACACTTTAACACCTTTACGCCTTTACATTTTAACACTTTTACGCCTTTACACCTTTACACCTTTACACTTTAACACCTTTACACCTTAACACCTTTACACCTTTACACTTTAACACCTTTACACCTTTACATTTTAACACTTTTACACTTTAACACCTTTACGCCTTTACATTTTAACACCTTTACACCTTAACACCTTTACGCCTTTACACCTTACGCCTTTACACCTTAACACCTTACGCCTTTACATTTTAACACCTTTACACTTTAACACCTTTACGCCTTTACACCTTAACACCTTTACGCCTTTACACACCTTTAACACCTTTACACTTTAACACCTTTACACTTTAACACCTTTACACCTTTACACTTTAACACCTTTACACCTTAACACCTTTACGCCTTTACACCTTAACACCTTTACGCCTTTACATTTTAACACCTTTACGCCTTTACACTTTAACACCTTTACACTTTAACACCTTTACACTTTAACACCTTTACACCTTTACACTTTAACACCTTTACACCTTAACACCTTTACGCCTTTACACTTTAACACCTTTACGCCTTTACATTTTAACACCTTTACGCCTAACTCAGACTAAAGTGTGAGTGACATCGTGCAACAACACGTGAAGACCTGTGTGAGTCTGAACATCTGCACAACTCACATCTGTGACACACACAAGGCTTTAAACGCACAAAACACCTGCAGAACTCGCACACAAAACGACTTTGTACGAATGTCGCGGAGGAGAACGTACAGAACAGATCAGTCGTGTGACTTTGGTCAGTTTGAGTTTTGTGTGCCGCAGTGGAAGAAACCCTTTAATGTTGGATTCCTCTGGTTCGGTCATTCCATCCTGATGTTGATCCAGACGAGCTCCTCTGGGTTTTTAAAGACACATGTTCTTACTTGGGCTGCATCGAATCAAACTTTGGACGTGATCAGAAAAGCCTGCCATTCTGTTTCCGCCCACAGCCAACCAAAGGTCCCGTGTCCTTCTGCTGTCGTTTGGATCGGTGCAAACATCTTCTGGAACAGATGTCAGATGCAGGTTTTTGTCACTTTCCACATGAATCGCAATTATCTGATGATCGAAATTAGACAAAAAGACAGAGGAATCATGTACATTTGTGTGTTTTTCATGGAGGAATAGCCAAATAACTGCTGCAGAAATGTAGAGCCGTAAAGAGAGTAAATAATACATAGGTTTTGTGAAGACTTTGTGAGCTCCTGTTGTAAAGGGGAAAACAGGTCGTTAAAATAATGATAAGGTTTTACTGTTGAAATAATGATGTGCCGTTTGTCCTGAGGTGATTCTCGTTTTACAGATGTTCACATCCAGAAGTGTTTCTAACGACAACAAGAAGAAAGTGTGTCATATTTAATAAGGTCAAACTTTTACAAGGGATTTTACACCAGAAACGAGTCTTTGTTTTCCCTCAAACAGTTCCAGAAGGACGCAAAGCCGCCCTGTGCCACGCCTCTGTGCTGGGGTCGTTCGAGGGTCCGAGGGGGTCGTTTGAGGGTCCAAGGGGGTCATTTCGGGCTCCAGGGGGATTGTTTCAAGGTCCGCTGGGGTCGTTTCAAGGTCCAAGGGGGTCGCTTCAGGGTCCGAGGGGATCATTTCAGGCTCCGAGGGGGTCGCTTCAGGGTCCGAGGGGGTCATTTCAGGGTCGAGGGGTCATTGTCGGGCTCTCCAAGCGGGGTCGTCTCAGAGGTCTGCCGGGGTCGCTTTCAGGCGTCCGAGGGGTCATGATTCGGGCTCCGAGGGGGGTTCCTCAGGGTCTGCCGGGGGTCGCTTCAGAGGGTCCGAGGGGTCGATTTTGGCTCCGAGGGGTCGTCTCAAGGTCTGCCGGGGGTCGCTTCAGGGTCCGAAGGGGGCATTTCGGGCTCCGGGGGTTGTCTCATGGGTCGCCGGGGTCGCTTCAGGTCCAGAGGGGGTCATTTGTGGCTCCGAGGGGGTCTTGTCTCAGGGTCTGCGGGTCCGCTTCAGGGTCGAGGGGTCATTTTGGGCTCTGAGGGGTTGTTTCAGGGTCTGCCGGGGTCGCATTCAGGGTTCCTCGGAGGGGGTCATTTGGGCTTCCGAGGGGTTGTCTCAGGGTTTGCCGGGGCGCTTACAGGCTCCGAGGGGCGGTCGTTTTCAGGCTCGAGGGGGTCGTTTCAGCTCCCGAGGGGGTCTTTCAGGCTCCGAGGGGGTCGTGCCAGACACAGACCTCTCCTCTGTTCGGAGAAGCGCGTTATAACTTCTCCAGACGTTTCACTTCACGTAAAAAACAGTTGAAATCGATCGATTGTTTTTCTGACGCTCAGATGTCTCTGAAAAGACAATAGAAACTGTCGAAGACGAAACTTGTGATAGTTTGAATCCTTGAAAATGAGACTGATCTCGTCGTAAAATCTAAAATCTGTACTGAAGTAAGAAGTAATGGTAATACTTTATGAAGTAACAATGGTCGTAATACTTTATGAAATACAAGTGTCGTAAGTACTTATATGAAGTACACATGTACGTAATACTTTATGAAGTAGTATCATGGAGTAGTTCTCGGACTCGATATTTCACATTCCCTGTTTGAGTCGGGTTCAAGTCCGAGTTTGATGTGAGAGTTGGAGTTTTCAGATGTTTGTGCATAAACGTATGTGGAGGCAGATGTTCTTCTGAGGAGTGAAAAGGGGAGAACGGACTAGAGGAGGAGACGGGAGCGATGAAACAAGACCTGAGGAGGGAGAAGGGGAGGAGGGGAGTGACGTGAGGGGAGAGAGCGTACGACGAGGGGGAGGAGAGATGGAGGTGGAGGGAGGAGGAGAGACGGAGTGGGGAGGGAGGAGAGGACGGCGAGGAGACGGAGGGGGGGAGACGGAAGGGTAGGAGGAAAGCGAGACGGAGGGGAGGAGGAGCGGGAAAAAGGGGGGAAGGGAAAAAGCGACCGGGAAGGGAAAAACGGAAGGGAGGAGGAGAGAAGGAGGGGAAGAGCACGACGGAGGGGGGAGGAGACGGAGAGGGAGGAGGAGCAGACGAGAGGGGGAGAGGATGCGAGAGCGTGAGAGGGGAGGAGAGACAGGAGGGAGAGAGAACGGAGGGGGAGGAGAGAAACGGGGGAGGAGACGACGGAGGGAGGAGGAGCGACAGGTAGGGGAGAGGACGCGAGAATGGGGGAGAGACGGAGAGGGGGAGGAGACGGAGGAGGAGAGGGAAGAGATGGAGGAGAGGGAAACGAACGAAGGGGGAGGAAGCGACGGAAGGAGGGGAGGAGCGACGAAGGAGAGGAGGAGACGACGCGATAGGGGAGGGCGCGTGGTGAGCGGACAGATGGGGGGAGAGGACGGAAGGAAGGAGGGAGGAGAAGAGAGAGAGTGAGGAGGGAGGAAGCAGAGATTGGGGAGGAGGACGATGGAGGGGAGCGGAGGAGGAGCGACGATGGGGGAGGAGAGATGGAGGGGGATGAGAGGAGGGGGGAGAGGAGCGACGGAGGCGGAGGAGAGAAATGAGGTGTTAGGAGGAGGAGACGAATGGGAGGGCGGAGGAGAGAGGACGGAGGGAGAGCGACGGAGGGGGGAGGACGACGAGGAGAGGAGAGACGGCCGCCCGGCCTGAATTTAATACCTCCTAAATGAGAAAACGCCGTCCGCGGGAGCCGGGAAACGAAACCACCGACCACGCATCAAACGCTAGAACAAGGGAGGAAGGAGAGAGACGGAGGTGAGAACGACGGAGGATGGGAAAGGAGCGACGGAGCGGGGGAGAGAGCGAGTGGGACCGTGTAGCGACGGGAGGGGGCAGGGAGCGACGGAGGGGGAGGACGACGGAGGGGGAGGAAGAGACGAGGCGGGGAGGAGCGACGGCAGGGGAGGAGAAACGGAGGGGGAAGGAGCGACGGAGGGGGAGGGAGGTGAGCAGCATTTTGATGAAACAGTGAAACAAACTTAAAGACAACATTTCTGCTGAATTCCTTCTCTCTTGCTCACATTTAGTTCATTCACCTTTGATCGCTGGTTAGAAAGTCCTCTCCCCTCCGAGCCTTCAGAAACTTGACCTCTGAGATTCTTCTGCAGTTTGAACCTGCACAATATCAATCCAGACTTGTTCTGTCCAATCATACCAGACGACTGTGAGCCGAGGACCAGGACGTGAAGGCCCCTTAAACTGTGTGTTAATTCCATCTGCAGCCAGTAGGCGGAGACAGACCCCCAGTGAGTCCAGCGTGGAACAGCAGAGACACATGTGATTTTCTTTCTGAACCTGGGCGTCCAAAATAGTGAAGGACTGAGCAAGGTTCAGGTCCTGAGAAGTTTGTTGCTTTCAACATCTGTGAAAGAAGAGTTTGTGTCTGTGGAGCCTGAAGAGCTAGATGTTTTCGACGCAAGTTCCTCCGGAGCCTCCTCTCCTCCTCTCTTTTTCTTTTCCCTCCCCTTCCTCCCTCCCACCTCCCCTCCTCTCACCACTCCTCCACCTCCTCCCCTCCTCTCCCCTCCTCCACCTCCTTTCCCCTTCGTCCACCCTCCATCCTCTCCCCTCCACCTCTCTCCCCTCCTCCCCCAACCTCTCTCCTTCCACCACCTTCTCTCCACCACCTCCTCCTTCCTCCAGCCGCTCCTCCCACCACCTCCTCCCCTCTCCTCCCTCCACCTCCTCCCACCTCACCCATATCCCCATTCACTATCCCCCACCACTCCTCCATCCACTCCTCACCCCACCCCTCCCTCCTACCCCCTCCTCCTCTCCACGCCTCCTCCTCCCCCTCCCCCTCCTCCGTCCACCTCCTCCACCACCTCCTCCTCCAACTCCTCCTCCTCTCCTCCCTCCCTCCCTACCCCTCCCCACCTCCCACCCTACTCCTCCCTCCCCCTCCTCCCCTATCCCCCTCACCTCCACCCTCCCCTCCTCTCCTCCTCCTCCCTCCACCTCCCCTCCACCCCCTCTCTCCTCCCCCTCCACCTGCTCCTCCACCTCTCCCTCCTCCTCCCCCTCCTCCCCCCTCTCCCCTCCACCTCCCCTCTTCCTCCTCCTCCCCCTCCACTCCCCTCCACCTCCTCTCCTCCACCTCTCCTCCACCTCCTCTCTCCTCTTCCCCCCTCCTCCCTCCTCCCCTCCACCTCCCCTCCCCTCCTCCTCCTCCTCCTCCTCCTCCCCCTCCCCTCCTCCTCCTTCTCCCCTCCTCCTCCTGCCCCCTCCACCTCCTCCACCTCCTTCCTCCCTCAAGACAAACCTCCATCCTCCCCCCTCCTTCCCCTCCCTCCCCTCCTCCCCTCCCTTCCCTCCCCCTCCCTCTTCCCTCCCACTCCTCCTCCTCCCTCCTCCTCCTCACCTCCCTCCTCCTCCTCCACCATCCACCCCTCCTCCTCACTCCCCTCCATCCTCCTCTCCCCTCACTCCTACCCCTCTCACTCCTCCTCCTCCTCCCTCCTCCTCCACCTCCTCCTCCACCCCACTCTCCACCGTCTCCCCTGCATCCTCTCCTCCTCTCCTCCTCCCCCTCCCTCTCCTCCTCCTCCACCTCCTCCTCCACCTCCACCTCCTCCTGTCTGAACCCTGATGACCTCTCCTCGTCGCAGGTACGACTTCGTGGAGGTGTTTAACGGGGGGAACGAGAGCACTCCGCTGGTGGGCAGATTCTGCGGTAAAATCGCCCCGTCGCCGATCATCTCCGGCGGCGCTCAGCTCACCGTCAGGTTCGTGTCGGACTACGAGACGCACGGCGCCGGCTTCTCCATCCGCTACGAGGTCTTCAAAACCGGTACACTTCTGACAAATGACAACAATTCATTCATTAACTCAGCATTAGTAACACAGACTATGAAAACGTGACATACGTTCATGTGTTTATTATGTATTCATGGGTGAGTTCATGATGATTTATCTGGAATTAGCATGATTTCACCTGGTTTCATCGATGACCTCATTAACTTCTGTAATGAACAAGTGACTGATGATGTTTTTTACAAATCAAGGCAAGACTTTATAATCACTACATTTGCCTCAACAAAGCATGAGCAAAGACTTAAATCATGATGAACAAAGAGTTAATTAAGCATGATTCAGGCTTAGTAACTAATACTCAAACTCTTAACACTGAACTTAACCTTAATTAAGCAGTTACTAAGCCTGAATCATGCTTAATTAACTCTTTGTTCATCATGATTTAAGTCTTTGCTCATGCTTTGTTGAGGCAAATGTAGTGATTATAAAGTGCTGCCCAAATACATCAAATACAAATACAACGTAACATCCGGAAATCCTCCTTAAACCTTAATACTTTCTGTTTTCCTCTTTGAAATATTTGACTTCATTTTAATTCAAATTCAAATGTATTTTAATTTTACTTTTGGAGATTTGGTGTAAAACACCTGCGAGCGAGACGTCCTGAAGTGTGGTTTTGTCCCGTGAAAGTCCAGGCGACCTCCACGCTGAGGTCAAACGAACTCAAACTCCCACAATCCCTCTGGGCGGAGCTTGAGTGCAGATAAACAGTGCTGTCCTACATAAGAGCTCCCCCTGCTGGTCCCTGGGGAGCCATCCGAGCGCCGGGGCCTGAAAACATCACTCCAAACACACCGTCCTCCGGCGCGTCCCTGGGGTCCAATAAGTGTCCGCACAGAAGCGCCGCCCGGAATAACTGCCCCCTGGTGGTTAATGAAGAGCGCGGCGTGTGAGAAATGAAGCGGCCAGAAGCAGCGGGAGAGAAGAAGAGAGGAAACAAATGAGGAAACATATGAGGAAACAAACAAGGAAATGAGCGAGGAAACGAGCGAGGAAACGAACGAGGAAACGAGCGAGGAAACGAACAAGGAAAACAAGCGAGGAAACGAACGAGGAAACGAACGAGGAAACGAACGAGGAAACGAACGAGGAAACGAACGAGGAAACGAGCGAGGAGGAGCTGAGGAGGTGGAGCTGAGGGGGAGGAGCTGAGGGGGAGGAGCTGAGGGGAGGAGCTGAGGAGGTGAGCTGAGGAGGTGGAGCTGAGGAGTGGAGCTGAGGAGGTTGGAGCTGAGTGGAGGAGCTTGAGAGGTGGAAGCTGGGTGAGGAGAGTGGGAGAGCTGAGGTGGAGGAGCTGAGGAGGTGGAGCTGAGGAGTGGAGCTGAGGGGTGGAGGAGCTGAGGTGGAGGAGCTGAGGAGGTGGAGCTGAGGAGGTGGAGCTGAGGTTGGAGGAGCTGAGGTTGGAGGGAGTGAAGCTGAGGGAGGATGGAGGCTGAGGAGGTGGAGCTGAGGTGGGAGCTGCTGTTGTCTGATGTTCTGTTCGTCCTTGAGGACGTCCTGAACTCAGATGGAATTGTGTGTAAGAATAACCAGCACAAATAGGCCACGCGCCTGCAGGGGGCGCTGTGTGTGTGTGTCTGTGTGTGTGTCTGTAGGGGCGTGTGGTACCTGAAGTGTGGTTTTCGTTGTTATGGTGACCGGCCCAACGCTCGTGAGGAAACCCAAACGAGACGTTTGAACTTCCTGGTCTTGGCCCTGGCCCTGGTCCTGGTCTTGGTCCTGGTCCTGGCCCTTAGTCCTGGTCTTGCCTGGTCCTGGTCCTGGCCTGGTCTTGGCCCTGGTTTTGGTTCTGGTCTTGGCCCTGCCCTGGTCTTGCCTGGTCCTGGCCTGGTCTTGGTCCTGGCCCTGTCTTGCCCTGTCTTGGTTTGGTCTTGGCCCTGGCCCTGCGCCCTGGTCTGGTCCTGGGGTCTTGGTCTTGGTCGCCCTGGCCCTGGTCTTGGTCCTGGCCCTGGTCTTGGCCCTGGTCTTGGTTTCTGGTCTTGGCCTGGCCTGGCCTGGTCTTGGTCCTGGTCCTGGCCCTGGTCTTGGTCTTGGCCTGGTCTTGGCCCTGGTCCTGGCCCTGGTCTTGGCCCTGGTCTTGGTTCTGTCTTGGCCCTGGTCTTGCCTGGTCTTGGCCCTGGTCCTGGCTCCTGGTCTTGGCCCTGGTCTTGGTTCTGGTCTTGGTCTTGGCCCTGGTCTTGGCCCTGGTTCTTGGTTCTGGTCTTGGTCTTGGCCTGGTCTTGGCCCTGGTCTTGGTTCTGGTCTTGGTCTTGGCCCTGGTCTTGGCCCTGGTCTTGGTCCTGGTCCTGGCCTGGTCTTGGCCCTGGTACTTGGCTCTCCGTGGTCTTGGCCCTGGTCTTGGCCCTGGTTTGGCCTGGCCTGGCCCTGGTCTTGGCCTGGTCCTTGGCCCTGGTCTTGGCCCTGGTCTTGGTCTTGGCCCGTCTTGGTTTGGCCCTGGTCTTGGCCTGGTCTTGGTCTGGTCTTGGTCTTGGCCCTGGTCTTGGCCCTGGTCTGGCCCTGGTCCTGGCCCTGGTCTGGCCCTGGCTTGGTTCTGGTCTTGTCTTGGCCCTGTCTTGGCCCTGGTCTTGGCCGGTCTTGGTTCTGTCTTGGTCTGGCCTGGTCTTGGTCTGGTCTTGGTCTTGGCCCTGGTCTTGGTCCTGGTCTTGGTCCTGTCTGGTCTGGTGCTTGGCCCTGGTCTTGGCTCCTGGTCTTGGCCCTGGTCTTGGCTCCTGTCTTGGCCCTGGTCTTGGTTCCTTGGCCTGGTCTTGGTCTGGCCTGGGTCTTGGTCCTGGCCCTGGTCTTGGCCTGGTCTTGGCCCTGGTTCTTCCGGTCCTGGCCCTGGTCTTGGTCCTGCCCTGGTCTGGCCCTGTTCTTGGTTTCGGCCCTGGTCTTGGCCCTGGTGCTATCTCAGTCAAAGTGATTGATGTGGAACATTTTTCTTAACGACTTTAAAAACAGTTTGAACTGATTCATGTTGTAATCGGCCCTGTGACCCTGACCTTGTGACCTCAAGGCTCTGCCAAGACAGGCACTAAATCAGGTCTAAACGGGTCTAAAAACCGGGTCTAAACCGGGTCTAAACCCGGTCCAAACCCGGTCTAAAGCCAGTCTAAGCCAGTCTAAAGCCAGTCTAAAGCCAGTCTAAACCGGGTCTAAACCGGGTCTAAACCCGTCCAACCCGGTCTAAACCTGGTCTAAACCCGGTCTAACCAGTCTAAAACCCGGTTCTAAAGCTGGTCTAAAGCTGGTCTAAACCGGGTCAAACCCGGTCTAAACCCGGTCTAACCCGGTCTAAACCCGGTCTTTCTCTCTCTTCAGGTCCCGAGTGCTCGCGTAACTTCACAGCCTCGCGCGGCGTCCTGGCAACGCCGGGTTTCCGGAAAATACCGAACAACCTGGAGTGCACGTTCATGATCCTGGCGCGCTGATGTCCGAGATCGTGGTGGAGTTCGACACGTTCGACATGGAGCCCGACACACGCGCACCCCAGGGGGGCTGTGCCGCTACGACTGGCTCGAGATCTGGGACGGCTTTCCTGCAGGTGATTTAATCAAAGACTGGAACTAAAGCAGGACTACAGCAGGACTAACAGCAGGACTACAGCCAGGACTACAGCAGGACTACAGGCTCAGCAGGACTAGAGACTAAGCAGGTCTAAGCAGACTACAGCAAGACTAAAGCAAGGACTACAGCAGGACTACAGCAGGACTAAGCAGGACTAAAGGCTAGGACTAAAGCAGGTCTAAAGCAAAGGACTACAGCAGGACTAACAGCAGGACTACAGCAAGGGACTACAGCAGGACTAAAGCAGGACTAAACGCAGGTACATAAAGCAGGTAAACTAAAGCAGGACTAAAGCAGGACTAAACAGACTAAAGCAGGACTAAAGCAGGACTAAAGCAGGACTACAGCAAGGACTAAGCAGGACTAAAGCAGGACTAAAGCGGACTAAGCAGGACTAAAGGCTTATGTTTGCTGCACTTTGTTCTGCCCATTTATCACTGACTGTGCAGGAAAGGTCTTCATCTTCAATGTTTCTGAACTAGCTCTAAAGTAATATTCTGTATATGTACTTTTACTACTTGCATGGTGTTTAGTTAGGTTCCAACACTGGGGGTTCTGAGGGTCAGGGGTCACGACGTCTCCACCAGCTTCATCACAGACCCTGATGCCTTGAACGAGATCGTCTCCTTCGTGTCCCTCTCGCCTCACAGCAGCGGGGTCACGGGGATGTCTAACCCTACCCAAAATAGAGCCTCGGTCTTGGGGGAAGCGTGTCGGGTGCAGGGGCGGTGGATGGATGTCTCTTACCACACAGAGCCTGTCGTCTGGGGGAAGCGTGTCGGGTGCAGGGGGCGGTGATGGATGTCTCTTACCCACACAGAGCTGTCGTCTGGGGGAAGCGTGTCGGGTGCAGGGGGCGGTGGGATGGATGTCTCTTACCACACAGGGCCTGTCGTCTTGGGGGAAGCGTGTCGGGTGCAGGGGGGTGGATGGATGTCTCTTACCACACAGGCCTGTCGTCTTGGGGGAAGCGTGTCGGGTGCAGGGGGCTGTGATGGAATGTCTCTTACCACACAGGGCCTGTCGTCTTGGGGGAAGCGTGTCGGGTGCAGGGGGGGTGGGATGGATGTCTCTTACCCACACAGGGCCTGTTCGTCTTGGGGGAAGCGTGTCGGGTGCAGGGGGCGGTGGATGGATGTCTCTCGTACCCAGAAAAAGCCTCTCATGTTGGGGGGCACTGGATGGATGAGTGCCCTCCGGAGGTGCAGGACGTGGGCATTTGTTTGAAGGATGTGGCGTCCTGGAGCAGAAACCAGGAGGAACTAGGCCAAAACAGACAAGACGGATGACACGGAGACACTGAAACAGAGTATTTTTAGAAGCGTGCTGTTACTAAGGCTCAGACCAGAGCGGAGACGCACCTGTGGAGTCGATCGCTCTTGTTTTTACACTTTTACCTCGCCAGGTTCTGATCTCATGTGTCTTCAGCCAAAACAAACTTCTATTAAGAGTTTTGACTCCCGCAGCAAATCCACTTCCATCTAAAGCAGCTATTGTTTTTAGCACTAAATGTTTTGTTTATGGTTTTGGTAAAACTGTTTTGTTCAGATTTCGTCCTGGTTCATTCCTGATTTACATTTAGACCTGGTTTAGACCTGGTTGGACCTGGTTTGACCTGGGTTTAGACCTGGTTTAGACCTGGGATTAGAGCTGGTTTAGACTGGGTTAGAGTGGTTAGACCTGGGTTAGTCCTGGTTTTAGAGCTGGTTTAAGAGCTTGTTTAGACCTGGTTTAGAGCTGGTTTAGACCTGGTTTAAACCTGGTTTAGAGCTGGTTTAGACCTGGTTTAGACCTGGTTTAGACCTGGTTTAGAGCTTGTTTAAACCTGGTTTAGTCCTGGTTTAGACTGGTTTAGAGCTGGTTTAGACCTGGTTTAGACCTGGTTTAGACCTGGTTTAGACCTGGTATAGTCCTGGTTTAGACCTGGTTTAGACCTGGTTTAGACCTCTTGTGTTAACGGTTCATGTGTTCTTCTCTCGTGGTCAGTTGGTCCTCACATTGGGCGATACTGTGGTCAGATGTCTCCCAGGCGGATCGTGTCTTACACGGGATTCTGTCCATGACCATCACCACCGACAACGCCATCTCCAGAGAAAGGCTTTTCTGCACACTACAGCATCCGAGAGCGAGGCGCCGCCGGGGCCACCAGTCTGCAGGTCAGAACCTCCAGCTTCTGCTCCAGCGTCTGCTCCACCTTCTGCTCCCACTTCTGCTCCACCTTCTGTTCAAACTTCTGCCCACACCTTCTGCTCCAACCACACTCTTCATCTTCTTCATCCTTGCTTGTCACATGTGGATCTTGTAAAGTAGAGACTTATGTCTGACCTTTGCCCTCGCTGACCTCTCGCTGACCTCTCGCTGACCTCTGGTGACCTCCTCTGGAATGTGCCTCGTCTCCTGTTGTGGAGCAGAAGATGTTTTCATTCAGAGCAGTCTGTGTTCTTCCCTGTCGTCCTCCTCACATGTCCTCCTCATGTCCCTCCACATGTCCTCCCATGTTCTATCCTCAAATGTCTCCACATGTCCATCCTGAATTTCTCGCTCATGTCTCTCCTCCATGTCCCTTATCCTCATGTTCTCATGTTCTCCTCATGTTCTCATGTTCTCCTCATGTCCTCCTCATGTTCTCCTCATGTCCTCCTCATGTCCTCCACATGTCCTCCTCATGTCCTCCTGATGTTCTCCTCATGTCCTCCACATGTCCTCCACATGTCCTCCACATGTCCTCCTCATGTCCTCCACATGTCCTCCTCATGTCCTCCACATGTCCTCCTCATGTCCTCCTGATGTTCTCCTCATGTTCTCCCCATGTTCCCCACATGTGCTCCTCATGTCCTCCTCATGATCTCCACATGTCCTCCTCATGTTCTCCTCATGTCCTCCTCATGTTCTCCACATGTCCTCCTCATGATCTCCTCATGATCTCCTCATGTCCTCCTCATGTCCTCCTGATGTTCTCCTCATGTTCTCCCCATGTTCCCCACATATGCTCCTCATGATCTCCTCATGTCCTCCACATGTCCTCCTTATGTCCTCCTGATGTTCTCCTCATGTTCTCCCCATGTTCCCCACATGTGCTCCTCATGTTCTCCTCATGATCTCCACATGTCCTCCTCATGATCTCCACATGTCCTCCTCATGTTCTCCACATTGATTTGACATGAAGTATATATTCTGATGTTTCCAGAGTTCTCGTGCCTGGAGCCGTTGGGGATGGAGTCTGGAGACATCGGGTCGGATCGGATCATGGCCTCGTCCAAATACAACCAGAACTGGTCTCCAGAAAGATCCAGACTGAACTACAGAGAGAACGGATGGACTCCTTCTGAGGACAGTGTCCGAGAGTGGATCCAGGTGAAACCAAGACCAGAACCAGAAGCAGAACAGCTTTTTTCCCGACTAGAACATGTTTTTAGTTCTGAAGGAAACTCTCACTCTCACGGACACTCCCACATGACACTCCCACATGACACTCCCACATGACACTCCCACATGACACTCCCGGGTCCCGGGTGATTTAGTTTTCCTTGTTTGGTATTTGTGTTGTAAGCTCCGGCCATTTCATTGTCTCGACACAAACTCCTAAACCGATGCCCACAAAAGACAGGAAGTGGACAGGAAGTGGACAGGAAGTGGCTCTCACGGAGGTCACGTTCTATTGTTGGTCTGTGGAGAGTTTAAACTGCTGCGACGCCCCCTAGAGACAGGAAACAGGAACAACAGGGTTCATGTCAGCGAGACTTTGAAACAAAACAAGTGTAACCCTGCGACGAGTTGGCCCCTGTCCAGGGTGTACCCGCCTAAGGCCCAAAGGCTCCAGTCACCCGCGACCCCAAACGGGAACAAGCGGTAGAAAATGAATGAATGAATAATTACGAAAATCAGAAATAGTTCGAAAAGTTGATTTAATAATGCCACAGGATGTGATCATGTTCATGGACGTTCAAGGATTTAAAATGTTCTCGTGGTTTAGACCGGGTTTAGACCTGGTTTAGACCTGGTTTAGACCGGGTTTAGACAAGGGTTTAGACCGGGTTTAGACCTGGTTTAGTCCTGGTTTAGACCGGGTTTAGACAAGGTGTAGACGGGGTTAGACCTGGTTTAGACAGGGTTTAGACCGGGTTTAGACCTGGTTTAGACCTAGTATTTAGTCCTGGTTTAGTCCTGTTTAGACGGGTTTAGACAAAGGTTTAGACCGGGGTTTAGACCGGGTTTAGACAAGGGTTTAGACCGGGTTTAGACAAAGAGTTTAGACCGTGGCGTTCTAGACCGGCGTTTAGACCCTGGTTTAGCGCTGACTCTTTTAGACGGGTTTAGACATAGGGTTTTAGACCAAGGGTTTAGACCTGGTTTAGACCTGGTTTAGACCTGTTTTAGACAGGGTTTAGACCGGGTTTTAGACCGGTTTAGGACCGGGTTTTAGACCAGGTTTAGACCGGGTTTAGACCTGTGTTTAGACCTGGTTTAGTACTGCATTTAGACCGGGTTTAGACAAGGTTTAGACGGGTTTAGATCCTGGTTTAGACCTGGTTTAGTCCTGGGTTTAGACCGGGTTTAGACAAGGGTTTAGACCTGGGTTTAGACCAAGGCGTTTAGACCCGGGTTTAGACCAGGTTTAGGACCGGGTCGTTTTAGACCCGGTTTAGCCGGTTTAGACCTGGGTTTAGACCAGGGTTTTAGACCTGGTTTAGACCTAGGTTTAGTACCTGGTTTAGTCCTGGTTTAGACCAAGGGTTTATAGAACAATACGGTTTAGACCGGGTTTAGACCGTGTTTAGACACGTTTTAGGACCAAGGTGTTTTAACCGGTTTCTAGACTAGGGTTTAGCCGGTTTAGGTACCAGGGTTGTAGACCGGTTTGACGCGTTTAGACCGTGGTGTAGACAGCTGGTTTAGGACCTGGTTTTAGACCTGTTAGCGGTTTAGAAAGGGTTTAGTTATATCTGCGTTTAGACTGTTTTAGACAGGGTTTAGACCGGGTTTATAACCGGGTTTAGACCTTGGTTTAGTCCGATTTAGACTCGGTTAGACAAGGGTTTTAGACCGGGTTTCTAGACCGGGTTTAGACCTGGTTTAGACCTTAGTTTAGACCTGTTTTAGACAGGGTTTTGTAGACCGGGTTTAGACCAGTGTTTAGACCGGGTTTAGACCGGGTTTTAGCCAGGTTTAGAACCGGGTTTAGACCTTGGGTTTAGATGGTTTAGTCCTGATTTAACGGTTTAGACAAGAGTTTTTAGACGGGTTTAGACCTTGTTTAGGACCTGTGTTTAGTTCCTGCGTTTAGACCGGGTTTAGACAGGGTTTAGACAAGGGTTTTTAGACAAGGGTTTAGACCGGGTTTTAGACCAGGTTTAGGACCGGGTTTAGACCGGGTTTAGACCTGTTTTAGACCAGGTTTAGACCTGTTTTTAAGACAGGGTTTAGACCGGGTTTAGACAAGGTGTAGACCGGGTTTAGTCCTGCGTTTAGGAACTGTTAAGACCTGTTTAGTCCTTGTTATTAGACCTGGTTTAGACTCGGTTTATTTAGACCGGGTTTAGTCCTTGGTTTAGACCTGTTTTTAGACAGAGTTTAGGACCGGGTAGACCAGTTATAGACCAGTTTAGACTGGGTTTAGACCGGGTTTAGAACCTGTTTTAGGACAGGGTTTAAGACCGGGTTTAGACCTGGTTATAGACCTAGTTTAGTCTGGTTTAGTCCTGGTTTAGACGGTTTAGGACAAGGGTTTAACCGGGTTTAGACCGAGAGGGTTTAGACAGGGTTTAGACCGGGTTTAGACCGGTTTAGAACCTAGTTTTAGTTCCTGGTTTCAGGCCTGGTTTAGACCGGTGTTTAACAAAGGTTATTAGACCGGGTTTAGACCGGTTTTAGACAAGGGTTTTTAGACCGGGTTTTGTAGACAAGGGTTTAGACCGCGGTTTAGACCGTCGGTTTAGCAAGGGTTTATACCGGTTTTATTAACCGGGTTGTAACCTTTTAGACAGGTTTAGACCGGGTTATAGGACCGGGTTATTTTTTTTTTTTTTGACCTGGCTTTACGTCCTGATTTAGACCGGTTTAGACAAGGGTTTTAGACCGGGGTTAGGGACTGGTTTAGACCTAGTTTAGAACCTGTGTTTAGACAGGTTTAGACCGGGTTTAGACCAGGTTTAGACCAGGTTATAAGGCCGGGTTTAGACCAAAATCCTGGGCGTTAGACCAGGTTTTAGACCGGTTTAGACCTGTTAGACCTGGTTTAGTCCTTGATTAGACCGGTTAAGGACAAGGGTTTAGACGGGTTTAGACCTGGTTTAGACCTGGTTTACCTGGGTTAGACCGGGTTTAGACAAGGGTTTAGACTGGGTTTAGACAGAGGTTTTAGACCGGGTTTAGACCAGGTTTAGACCGGGTTTAGACCGGGTTTAGAACCTGTTTTAGGACCCTGGGTTTAGACCTGGTTTAGACTAGTTTTAGTCCTGTTTAGTCGCTGGTTTAGACCGGGTTTTAGACAAGGGTTGAGACCGGTTTAGACCTGTTTTTAGACAGGGTTTAACCGCGGTTTAACCTGCGTTTTAGACCATAGTTTAGTCCTGGGTTTAGACCGGGTTTTAGACAAGGTTTTAGACGGTTTAGACCGGGTTTAGACAAAGGGTTCTAGGACCGGTTTAGGACAAGGGTTAGACCGGGTTCTAGACCGGGGTTTAGACAAGGGTTTATTACCGGCGTTTTAGACCTGTTTTAGACAGGGTTTAGACCAGGTTTTAGGACCGTCGTTTAGACCCGGTTTTAGTCCTGATTTAGACCGGGTTTAGGACAAGGGTTTAGACCGGGTTTAGACAAGGGTTAATGACCTAGTTTAGACCTGGGGATTTTAGGAACAGGCCGTTAGACCGGGTTTTAGACCAGTTTTAGACCGGTTAGACCGGGTTTAGACCAGGTTTAAGACGGGTTTAGACCTGGTTAGACCTGGTTTAGTCCTGATTTTAGGACCGGGTTTAGACCAAGGGTTAGACCGGGTTTAGACCTGGTTAGTCCTGGTTTAGACCGGTTTAGACAAGGGTTTAGACTGGGGTTCTTAGACTGGGTTTAGACAAGGTTGTAGACCGGGTTTAGACCAGGTTAGACCGGGTTTAGAACCGGCGTTTTAGACCTGTTTTAGACCAGGTTTAGACCTGTTTAGACGGGTTAACCGGGTTTTAGACAAGGGTTTTAGACCGGGTTTAGTCCTGGTTTAGACCTGGTTTAGACCTGGTTTATGTTCCTGGGTTTAGTTCCTGGGTTTAGACTCTGCGTTTAGACCTGGTTTGACCTGTTATAGACGGGTTTAGTCCTGGTGTAGTCCTGGGTTTAGACCGGTTTTAGACAGAGTTTTAGACCGGGTTTAGACCAGGTTGTAGACCAGGCTTTAGACCGGTTTAGGACCGGGTTTAGACCTGTTTTTAGACAGGTTCTAGACCGGGTTTAGACCAGGTTTAGACGGGGTTTAGTCCGGGTTTGAGACCGGCGTTTATCCTGATTTAGTTCGCTGATTTAGACCGGTTTAGACAAGGGTTTATTAGGACCGGGTTTAGACTGGTTAGACCTAGTTTAAGACCTGTTTTTAGACAGGGTTATAGACCGGGTTTTAGACCGGGGTTTAACCTGGTTTAGACCCCTGGTTTAGTCTGATTGTAGACCGGGTTTTAGAACAAAGGGTTTAGACCGGGTTTAGACCTGGTTAGACCTGGTTTTAGTCCTGTTTTGACTGGGTTAACAAGTGGGTTTTAGACTGGCGTTTAGACAAGGTTTAGACCGAGGTTTAGACCAGGTTCTAGAAACAAGGTTATAACCAACAGACCATGGTTTTAGACCTTTTTAGAACAGGGTATTAGACCGGGTTTAGACAAGGTTTAGACCCGTTTAAGTCCTTGGTTCTAGACCTGGTTTAGACCTGGTTTAGACCTGGTTTAGTCCTGGTTTAGTCCTGGTTTAGTCCTGGTTTAGACCTGGTTTAGACCTGGTTTAGACCGGGTTTAGTCCTGGTTTAGACCTGTTTTAGACAGAGTTTAGACCGGGTTTAGACCAGGTTTAGACCAGGTTTAGACCGGGTTTAGACCGGGTTTAGACCTGTTTTAGACAGGGTTTAGACCGGGTTTAGACCAGGTTTAGACCGGGTTTAGTCCGGGTTTAGACAAGGGTTTAGACCGGGTTTAGTCCTGGTTTAGACCGGGTTTAGACAAGGGTTTAGACCGGGTTTAGACAAGGGTTTAGTCCGGGTTTAGACAAGGGTTTAGACCGGGTTTAGACCGGGTTTAGACGAGGTCTAAACCCGGTCTAAACCAGGACTAAACCAGGACTAAACCAGGACTAAACCAGGTCTGAACCAGGTCTAAACCAGGTCTGAACCAGGTCTGAACCAGGTCTGAACCAGGTCTGAACCAGGTCTGAACCAGATCTAAACCGTGTCTTAACTAGATCTAAACCAGGTTTGGGGGATCCTGCTTGAGAGCTTCAAATCCATAAACTCTTGTTACTGGATCAACATGATCATTCATGAAATGAACTAAAGAATTATGACTCTGTTTTTATTGTCTGTGAGTTTCCATAATCCTCGTGCTCTCCTCAGGTTCCTCGGGTTCCTCAGGTTCCTCGGGTTCCTCAGTTTCCTCGGGTTCCTCGGGTTCCTCGGGTTCCTCAGGTTCCTCGGGTTCCTCCGGTTCCTCCGGTCTGGACCTCCCCCAGACGTCTGGAGAAGAACATCTCCCTCCAGAACTCAACAAGTGTTTTTTTGTGTGTGTGTTTGCTGTTTAACCCGCGCAGTAGCACCAGGGTTAAAAGAGACACACCTGGAGCTCATGTTCTGGTGGGACACAAAGGGTCAAA
This sequence comes from Chaenogobius annularis, assembly GCA_015082035.1. Lineage (NCBI taxonomy): Eukaryota > Metazoa > Chordata > Actinopteri > Gobiiformes > Gobiidae > Chaenogobius > Chaenogobius annularis. The sequence continues at coordinate 235,856 of BJKM01001011.1, read as the reverse complement.
GGTTATTCTGATCTTCTTGTCTGTTGGTCTTCAGGTGGACCTGGGCTTCCTGCGCTTCGTCACGGCCGTCGGGACTCAAGGCGCCATCTCCAAAGAGACGCAGAAACATTACTACGTCAGATCCTACAAAGTGGACCTCAGCTCCAACGGAGAAGACTGGGTGACGGTGAAGGACGGGCCCAAGCAGAAGGTCAGAAAAACCAGAGAACGTCCAACGTGTTCTACTGTCCCACAGTTTAACACGGTGAAGGACGGGCCCAAGCAGAAGGTCAGAGAACAGAATTCTCTCCAACCATTGGACTTTGTGGTTCTAAAGCAGTTTTGAGAGGAAAATTACAGCCATCGCCTCTGCAAAAAGGAAACACAGGGAGAAAAAGCAAACGTTTGGAAATGATTAAAAATCTCAGGAGATAAAGAAGAATAAAGTCTTCTTAAATGTGCCCGTTTCAGGAGCTGAAATCACACTTCCGACTTCAACGTGCAAAACATTTCAAATCAACTTCATCAGAGAAATATTTGGTCTTTTTACGACAGTCCAACATCATTCAACTCAATGGTCATCGGACACACCCACTGACTGGCCCCTCCCCCTGTTGGATGTGCACTTTGACCTTTAGAAAAACCTAGAATCTCTTAAATATTCGGGCGTGGTCCTCCAGAAAGGACCATCACCAACCGCAGAGAGAACCACACACACAACCGCACACACAACCGCACACACAACCGCACACACAACCGCACACACAACCGCACACACAACCGCACACACAACCGCACACACAACCGTTCTAAAGTTTGAATGTTTCAATCTCCACGAGAAACGCTTCTGACTTTGTGTTTTGTGTGTTTGTGTGTTTGTGTGTTTATGTGTTTGTGTGTTTGTGTTTTGTGTGTTTGTGTGTTTGTGTTTTGTGTGTTTCCAGTTGTTTGAAGGAAACCAAAACCCGACAGACGAAGTGCGAGCGTTTCTGCCCAAAGCCGCTCTGACGCGCTTCGTCCGGATCCGCCCCATGTCCTGGGAACAAGGGATCTGTCTGCGCCTGGAGCTGTACGGCTGCAGGGCCTCAGGTGACGCTGCAGGGCCTCAGGTGAGAGGGCTGTACGGCTGGCAGGGCCCAGGTGAGAGGGCTGTATCGGTGCAGGGCCTCAGTGAGCGGGACTGTACGTGCTGTCAGAGGCCTCAGGTGAGCTGGCTGTCTGCACGGCTGCAGGGACTCTATGGTGGACGAGGGCTGTACGGCTGGCCCAGGTTGAGAGGTTGGAGGCTGCGGGCCTCGGTAGCGGGTAGGCTGCAGGGCCTCAGGTGAGAAAGAGCTGTACGGCTGCAGGGCCTCAGGTGAGCAGGCTGTACGGCTGCAGGCGCTCAGGTGAGAGAGCATTGTAAGCGGCTGCAGGGCTCAGGTGGAGAGAGCTGTACAAGCTGCAGGGCCTCAGGTGAGAGGGCTGTAACGGGCTAGCAGGGCCTCGAGGTGAGAGAGCTGTACAGGCTGGCAGGGCTCTAGTGAGAAGAGCTGGTACGGCTTTGCAGGGCCCAGGTGAGCGGGCTGTACGGCTGCAGGGCTCAGGTGGAGAGGGCTGTACGGCTGCAGGGCCTCAGGTGAGAGGGCGTACGGCTGCAGGGCCTCAGGTGAGAGAGAGCCTGTACGGCTGCAGGGCCTCAGTTGTAGCGGCTGTACGCTTGCAGGGCCCTCAGGTGAGCGGGCCTTGTACACGTGCTGCAGGGCCGCTCAGGTAGAGAGCGAGCTGTAACGGCTGAGGCCTCAGGTGAGGGGCTGTACGGCGGCAGGCCTCAGGGTGAGAGAGACTTGTACGGCTGCAGGGCCTCAGGTGAGAAGAGAGCTGTAGGCTGAAGAGTGACAACTCAGGTGAGAGCGCTGTAACGCGCTGAAGGGCACTCAGGTGAGAGCTGTACGGCTGCAGGGCCTCAGGGTGAGGGGCTGTTACGGCTGCAGGCCTCAGGTGAGAGGGGCTGTACGGTGCAGGGCCTCAGGGAGAGAGGCTGTAGGCTGCAGGCCTCAGGTGAGAGAGAGCTGTACGGCTGCAGGCCTCATGTGAGCGGCTGTACGGCTGGCAGGGGCTACAGGTGAGAGAGGCTGTACGGCTTGCAGGCCTCAGGTGAGCGGGGCTGTACGGCTGCAGGGCTCAGTGAGAGAGCTGTACGGCTGCAGGGCCTCAGGTGAGAGAGAGCTTACGGCTGCAGGCCTCAGGTGGAGAGAGGCTGTACGGCTGCAGGGCCTCAGGTGAGAGAGAGCTGTACGGCTGTCTGAGAGCTGAGCGGCCTGCAGGTGGAGAGAGGAGCTCAGGGGGGGCTGTACGGCTGGACAGGCCTCAGAAGGTGAGCTGAGGCAGTGAGAGACTGTACGGCTGCCAGGGCTCTAGGTGAGAGAGGAGCTGTTGACGGCTGCAGGGCCTCAGGTTGAGAGGGCTTCACGGACTGCGGGCCATCAGTGAGGCGCCTGTACGGCTGCAGGGCCTCAGGTGAGAGACGGGCATCAGGTGAGGGCTGTACCTGCAGGGCCTCAGGGTGAGAGAAGGCTGTACGGCTGCAAGGCCTCAGGTGAGAGCGCTGTACGGCTGCAGGCCTCAGGTGAGAGAGAGCTGTACGGCTGAAGGGCTCAGGTGAGAGGGCTGTACGGCTGCGGCCTCAGGTGAGAGAGAGCTGTACGGCTGCAGGGCCTCAGGTGAGGGGCTGTACGGCTGGCAGGGCCTCAGGTGAGAGGGCTGTACGGCTGCAGGGCCATAGGATGAGAGAGAGGGCTGTAACGGCTGCAGGGCCTCAGGTAGAGAGAGAGCTGTACGGCTGCAGGGCCTCAGGTGAAGGGGCTGTACGGCTGCAGGGCCCTAGGTGAGAGAGCTGTACGGTGCAGGCTCAGGTGAGGGAGCTGTACGGCTGCAGGGCCTCAGGTGAGGGCTGTACGCTGCAGGGCCTCGGTGGGGTGTGGAGGGCTGCGCTGCAGGCCTGAGACAGGGCTGAGGCTAGAGCAGTGTAGCGGCTGCAGGGCTCAGGTGAGAGAGGCTGTACGGCTGCAGGGCCTGCAGGTGAGAGAGGGCGTACGGCTGCAGGGCCTCAGGTGAGAGAGCTGTACGGCTGCAGGGCTCAGGTGAGAGCTGTTACGGCTGCAGGCTCAGGTGAGAGGCTGTACGGCTGCAGGGCTCAGGTGAGAGAGGCTGCTACCGGCTGCTCAGGGCCTCAGGTGAGAGAGCTCTACGGCTGGAGGGCCTCAGGTGAGAGAGCTGTACGGCTGCAGGGCCTCAGGTGAGAGGGCTGTACGGCTGCAGGGCCTCAGGTGAGAGTGAGCTGTACGGCTGCAGGGCCTCAGGTGAGAGAGAGCTGTACGGCTGCAGGGTTCTCAGGTGAGAGAGAGCTGTACGGCTGCAGGTTCTCAGGTGAGAGAGAGCTGTACGGCTGCAGGTTTCATTGTGGTTAAAGCTTTGGCTTTTGGTGTGTGCGACTCTGCTCTCTCTCCACAGATTACCCGTGCTCGTGATGCTGGGGATGGTCTCTGGTCAGATCACAGACGCTCAGATCTCGGCTCGTCCTTCGCGGATCGTTGGTTGGGTGGCGGAAGAACGCTCGGCTGCTGACGGGACGCTCAGGATGGACGGCACGCAGACCAAACAGCCTTCAGGAACGAGTGGATTCAGGTGAGACGAGCGCCAGGAGCTCGCGGAACGGCTCGTTTACTGGCGAAGTAGAGGACATTAACAGAACATGAACAGAAGGACACACATGAAGAAAAGAGAACGTGGGACAAAGGCAGTTTCTCAATCTCTCTTTTAAAGTAGAATTTAAGCAACAGAGCTCCCCTGCAGCTCACTTGTAAGAGTACACTGTCCAAAACTTTTAATTTACTTTGTTTTCTTCTTTTATCAAAATAAGACGGTATTCATCACCGAACATTTAACGTTGCCAAATATTAAAAAAGAGCCAGGGTTTCTCAGGAGAGTTGTCTTCAGTCGATGTCGTGTTTAAGGCTGGTTTGTGTGTGTTGTGTGTGGTTGTGTGTGGTTGTGTGTGTGGTGTGTGGTGTGTGTGGTGTGGTTTGTTGTGATGTGTGTGTGTGTTGTTGTGTGTGTGTGTGTGTGTGTTGTGTGTGTGTGTTGGTGGTGGTTGTTTTGTGTGTGGCGTGTGGTTGGGGTGTGTGGTGTTGTGTGGTTGCGTGTGTGGTTGTGTGTGGTGTGTTTTGGTGTGTGGTGTGGTGTTGTGTTGTGTTGTGTTGTGTGGTGGTGTGGTGTTGTGTGTGGTGGTTGTGTTGTGGTTGTGTGTGTTTGTGTGTTGGTGTGTGGGTGTGTGCAGAGTGGACCTGCAGCAGGAGAAGCTGTCAGTTGGAGTTCTGATTCAGGGAGGAAAACACAGAGACAGAACCGTGTTCATGAAGAGGTTCAGATCGGCCACAGTTTGGACCGAGAAGTCTGGAGCGTGATCAAAGAGGACAACTCCACCAACCGAAGGTTACCCAACACGCAAAATACTGAAATACTGCAAATACTACTGCCAGCAAATACTGCCGCAAAATACTGGCGCAAATACTGCCGCAAATACTGTCCGCAAATACTGCAAATACTGACGCAAATACTGATGCAAATACTGACGCAATACTGACGCAAATACTGACGCAAATACTGCAAATACTGCCGCAAATACTGCAAATACTGCTGCAAATACTGACGCAAATACTGACGCGCAAATACTGACGCAAATACTGCCTCAAAATACTGACGCAATACTGGACGCAAAATGACTGACGCAAATACTGACGCAATACTGACAGCAAATTACTGCATACTGCCGCAAATACGTGCAAATACTGCTGCAGGAATACTGACGCAAATACTGACGCGCAATACTGACGGCAAATACTGCAAAATACTGCTCAAATACTGCCGCAAATTACTGACGCAAATCTGACGCAAATACTGACGCAATACTGACGCAAATACTGACGCAAATACGACGCACAATACTGACACAAATACTGCAACTACTCCGCAAATACTGCACGAAATACTGCAATAGCTGCAAATACTGCTGCAAAGCCGAAATACTGCCGCAAATACTGCAATCTGACGCCCAATACTGACGCAGAAATAACTGGAACATACTTGACGCAAATACTCGAGCAATACTGACGCAAATACTGAGCAAATACTGGCGCAAATGCCGTCGAATACTGCTGCCAAATAATCCACAAATACTACAAATGCTACAAATACGATCCAAATGGCTACACTATACAAATACTACCACAATACTACATAATACTGCAACAATACTACAAGTAATACTGCAAAATACGACAAAAAACTGTAAAAGAAAAAGTCGACGTGACGGGCAATCGTGGTGTGTGTTCTGACTGTTCATAATGTGGGAACCCTGCAGATCTTTCCGGGGAAACTACAACCACGACACACCAATCCCGGCCCTGGACCGGTCCAGACCGGTTCACTCAGGATATCTACCCCGAGAAGGTCCACGACGAAGGAGTCGGACTAGGAGACTGAGATCATGGGCGCGAACTCGACGGTAACATACTCCTGCCGCCTGAGTAGACCTGGTGAGCTGGGAGTAAGCTATCGTGTAGACCTGGAGTAGACTGGAGTGAGACCTGTGGAGACCGTGTAGCACTGAGAGGTAGACCTGGTGTAGACCTGAGTAGACCATGGAGGAGACCTGTGGTGTAGACCTGGAGTAGACCTGGAGTAGACCTGGAGTAGACCTGGAGGTAGAGCCTGGGAGAGACCTGGAGAGAGACCTGGTGTAGACCTGGTGTAGATGGAGTAGATCGCTGGGTGAGTAGACCTGGAGGAGACCTGAGTAGCCCTGGAGGGAGACCTGGTGTAGACCGCGTGTATGAATAGTGGAGACCGGGTGGAGTGTAGACCTGGTGTTGAGACCTTGGTGTAGACCTGTGTAGACCTGGATGGAGACCTGGTGTAGAATTACGTGTGAGACCCTGGTCGTAGACCTGGTGTAGACCTGGTGTAAGGAGATAGACCTGGGTGTAGACCTGGATAGCACCTGGAGGAGACCTGGTGTAGACCTAGTGTAGACTGGTGTAGACTGGTGTAACGACCTGGTTTAGACCTAGTTTAGACCTGCGTTTGGACCTGGTTTAATCTTGGTTTCCTGGTGCTTGTCTTTCTTCTTTTTCAGAAGTGAGCTCCACAGTGACCTCCCCCTCCCCAGACGCCTCCTCCTTAGCGCTGACCACGCTCTGGGCCACGCCCACATCAGCGCCGACCTCTGCGGGATCCATCGAGACCCCGACCTGCGCGGAGGGATCGACTGTGGACCCGAGACCGGGACAGAGGCCGGGACCACGGAGGAACCGGACTATGACTCAGACTCAGGTAAAAACACTAAAAACACCCATCAATCTGAAACACCAGACTCGTAAAAACAACACAGAACTCTGTAAAAACACACATCACTAACTCTGTAAAACACATATCCAAGACTCTGTAAAAACACCTCCAGACTCTCGTAAAAAACATCACTCAGACCTGAAAAACACTACGGACACACCCAGGACTCTCAGCTATAAACACGCAGACCTCTGTAAAATACAGCACTCAGACTAAACCTGTAAAACCCACTCTCTGACTCTTGTAAAACACACTACAAAACTGGTAAAAAAACAACAGCGTTCAGTACTGGATAAAACAACACGTCAGACTTCTGGCTAAAAACCAACCCAGACTCCGTGTAAAAGCACACACAGACTTCCTGTAAAAAACACACCCAGACTCTGTAAAAAGACACTCAGTACTCTGTAATCAACACCACTCAGAACGGTAAAGAGAACACACCCAGACCTCAGGTATACAAGCACACGACAGACTGTTAAAAAACACACTCAACTGGTAAAAACACACTCCAAGACTGTGAAAAACGAGTCCTGCTGGACCTGTAAAAACACACCAGACGTAAAAAAAACAAACACTACTCCAGACTGTAAAAACACACTCAGAACTCTGTAAACATCAGCCCAGAATCTGTAAGACACACCCAGACTCTGTAAACACACACGAACTCGGGAGATAAAAACCAGCCCGACTCGGTATACTCAGACGTCTTGTAAAAAGCCACACTCAATGCTGGTAAGATACCACATCTCGTACTGTAAAACTAACACTCGGACTCCTGTATGAAAACAGCACTCGGAGCCTGTAAAAACACACATTCTCATGTCACTCTGTTATAAACGAAAACTCAGACTGTGTAAACAAACACACACATACTGTAAAAAACACACTCAGATTCGTAAAACACACTCAATAACTCTGTAATAAACAGCACAGACTCAAATTGTAATAAACATCACTGAATCAGACTGTCAAAAAACACACTTCAGACTATGTAAAAATACACTCACTCTGTGTATCGAACAACCGCCCGACTTGTAAACACACACTCACGACTGTAAAAACACACAGACTCTGAAGAATCGCACCGAGACTGCAGGTATAAAAACACACTCTCACTCAGACGTCTGTAAAACACTCAGAACTGTAAACAGTCTCAGACTTATACTGTAAAACGAACGCGCAGACTTGTAAATAACACAATCCCAGACTAGTAAAACCACACCCAAGACTCCTGTAAAAACACACCCAGACTCAGGTATAAACACACTCAGACTCTGTAAAAACACACAGAGCGTGTAAAAACCTGGTATTATAAAAACACACTCAGACTGCAGTAAAACACACTCAGACTCTGTAAACACACAACGTAACACACCAGACGTTTCAACACTAGCTGAAAAACAACCAGCTTAACAACACTCAGACTAAAAACACCGAGCTCTCGAAAACACACTATCCTACTGTAAAACACACTCAAGACTCTCTGTATAAACCACTCAGACTGTAAAAACGCACACAGACTCTGTAAAAACACACCCCAGACTCAGTGTATAAAACACACCAACGTTCCACAGACTCTGTAAAAACACACTCAGACTGTAAAAAACCACTCTCAGGAACTGCTGTAAAAACACACCCAGACCTCTGTAATAACACACCCAGAGCTTCTGTTGCAAACCACACCCAGAACTCCTCGTTATCAACTCACCGCAGACTCAGGTATAAACAATGCACTCCAGACTCGTGTAGAAAACCACACTCCAGGACTGTAAAAACACACCCGACGCACGGCTGTAAAAACGCACACTCGGTACTCTGTAAAAACAAACACCCAGACTCAGGTATAAACAACACTCAGACTCTGTAAAAACACACCAGACTGTAAAACACACCCAGACGCTGTATAACACCTCAGACTGCTGTAAAAACAAGCACAGACTGTAAAAAACAACACTAGACTGTAAACAATAGCTAAAACAAAGACTCGTGTAAAAACACACTCAACTCTGTAATAACACACTCAGAATCTGTAAAAAACACACTCAGATCTGAAAAACACACACAAGACTCTGTACAAACAACACACAGACTCGCGTATAACAAACTAGAACTCTGTAAAAACACACTCACTGCTGTAAACAACTACTCAAGATCTGTAAAAAAACACACCAGACTCTGTAAAAACACGCCAGAACTCTGTAAAAACACACCAGACTCTGTAAAAACACACCATTAAAACAGAACTCGTAAAACACTACTGCAAAACCTCAGACTCTGTAAAAATACACTCAAACTTCTGTAAAAACACTTCAGAACTTGTACAAAACACACTCCAGACTCTGTAAAAACACACTCAGACTCGGTAAAAACACTCACGTAAACACCGTCATGTAAAAACACACTCAGACTCCATGTAAAATAAACACCTCAGACTCTGTAAAAAACCTCACTTGCAACCTAAGCATTAACCAACGACTCTGTAAAACCACACCCAGACCGCTGTATAAAAACACACCCAGACTCGTAACAAACACACCAAGACTCGTAAAAAACACAAACCCAGACGCGTATAACACACTCGGACTCTAGTAAAAACACACCCAGACTCAGGTATAACACACTCAGACTCTGTAAAACACCCCGACTGTAAAAACACACCCAGACGCTGTATAAACTACACTCGACTCACTGTAAAAAACTACACAAGACTGTAAAAAAAACACACTCAGCTGTAAAACACACTCGAGACTCTGTAAAAACACACAGCCGACGTAAAAACACACTCAGACTCTGTAAAAACCACACATGACTCTGTAAAAACCATACAGACTATCTGTAAAAACACACCACAGACCATGTAAAAACAACCCAGACTCAGGTTAATAAACACACTCAGACTCTGTAAACACATCAGAGTGTAAAAAAAACAGCTCTCCAGACTCTGTAAAAAACACTACCAGACTCTGATAACACACCCGACTGTAAAACAAACACCAGACTCCTGTAAAACACACCCAGAACTCAGTGATATAATACCTCAGACTCTGTTAAAAACAACGCTCTAGACTGTACAAACACAGCCAGACGCTGTAAAAACTACACTCGGACTCTGTAAAAACACACCCAGACTCAGGTATACCTAACACACTCAGACTCTGTAAATTTACACACCTAGACTGTAAAAAACACACCCAGGACGCTTGTATACAACAACTCAAAAGACTCTGTATCAAACACACACACGACTTGTAAAACACACTAACTGTAAAACACACTCAGACTCTGTAAAACACACACCGACTACCCACTCCAAGAACTCTGGTAAAGAGACACACTGCAGACTCTGTAAAAACACAACACAGACTCTGTAAAAATTAGCACACAAGCTCTGTAACACACACGAGACTACCCAGACTCAGGTATAAACACACTCAGACTCTGTAAAAACACACTCAGACTGTAAAAACACACCCAGACTCTGTAAAAACACACTCAGACTCTGTAAAAACACACTCAGACTGTAAAAACACACCCAGACGCTGTAAAAACACACCCAGACTCTGTAAAAACACTCTGCATACGTGTTGACCTTTGACCTCTGCTCTGTTGCAGTCGGGGCCTTTCTCCCCGGCGACGTCCTCCCAGGTGAGACTCTCGGCCTCTGCAGCGTTGGGTTCGAGCCTCTTTTTTTGGTTTTGACCTCTCTAGGGTCTCTTTTCTCAGCGTACGTGTGGTTCGCCTGTGACTTCGACTTCTCGTCTCTGTGCGGTTGGAGCAGTGAGGCGGGGCACGGGGCCGAGTGGATAATCCAGGGCGAGGGAGGGGCCACGGCGCACAGGGGCCCCGCACTGGACAGCACAGGTGAGGGAGGGCATCTGACACACAGGGATAGAGGACCAAAGCGACCAGAAACCAGGACTGAACCAGGTTTAAACAAGGACTTGAACTAAATGAGGCGTGAGACTAAAAACAAAAACATTTGAGTGTCTTTAATGTGTCTGAAGTGACAGAACAGAAGAAGAAACAAAGCTCAGTGTGAAGATTCAGCTGTGCAGCTTATGCACTGCTGCCCCCTGCTGACGCTTGCAGGCACCGCAGGATGAAAATGACCTGTTCAAAGTTTAGTTTAAGTTCATTTTAAGATGTTTCTGTATATTTTTACCTACACAAATGTATTCTTGTTCAGTTAAATGTGTTTTTACTACAGGGCTAAAGTGTGTTATTGTCTTGGACCTGGTTTATACCCAGACTGCTTTATTATATTAATCCCACAAAGAGCGATTAGTTCAAGTAAGTAGTAAAAAGCTGTTAAAAAAGCAATGAGAGGACAAACACAAGTCCCGGCTAGAAACTCATGATTGTGTATTTTCATTGTTTTGTAAAGCACTTTTAAAGAAATGTGCTTTACAAATACAGTTCTGATGGATTCTGAACAAAAAGGGGAACAAAAGATTTCAGATACCAATTTGTTTTTTAAAACGGAACAACACAGAGACGGCCTGAGGGCCGACCGGGTTTAGACCTTCTTTAGTCCTGGAATAGTCCGGATTTAGACCTTCTTTAGTCCTGGAATAGTCCGGGTATAGACCTGGTTTATCTCTTCTTCACACATTGTTCAGATGAACATGTTCCACTTTCCGCCCGTATTAAAGCGTCCCTGTATTCCCTGGTGCGTCCTGCAGGTGGCGCCGGTAACTTCCTGTTCCTGTCTGTGTCGGAGCCGGTGAAGGACGAGCGAGAGGAGTGGGGCGAGAGAGAGAGCGTGGCGCGATTGGTCAGTTTGCCCGTGACGACTCCAAACGCCAACCTGTGCCTGTCCTTCTGGTACCACGCCCTGTCCGACCACATGGGGGCGCTACGCATACAGCAGAGGGGCGAGGCCGAGGGGGCGGAGCTTCTGTGGGTCCTGAGGGGTGACGGGGGCGGGGTCTGGAGAGAGGGGCGTGTCCTACTGCCCCAGAAAGCAGACGCGTATCAGGTAAGAGAGAAACACATCTGTGAGGGTAAACTCGCATGTCGCATGTTTGGAGTCGCATGTTAGGAGTCGCATGTTTGGAGTGGCATGTTTGGAGTGGCATGTTTGGAGTGGCAGTTATGAGTCGCATTTGGTCTGCATGTTTGGAGTCGCATGTTTTGGCAGTCGCATGTTTGGAGTCGCATGTTTGGAGTCGCATGTTTGGAGTCGCATGTTTGGAGTCGCATGTTGGAGTCGCATGTTTGGAGTCGCTTGTCACATGTTTTGGAGTCGCTCATTTAACATTGGAGTGCATGTTTGGAGTCGCATGTTTGGAGTCGCTTGTCACATGTTTGGAGTCGCATGTTTGGAGTCGCATGTTTGGAGTCGCATGTAGGATCACATGTTTGGAGTCGCTTGTCACATGTTTGGAGTCGCATGTTTGGAGTCACATGTTGGAGTGCATGTTTGGAGTGGCATGTTTGGAGTGGCATGTTTGGAGTGGCATGTTGGAGTCGCATGTCGCATGTTTGGAGTCGCATGTTTGGTAGTCGCATGTTGGATCGCATGTTTGGAGTCGCAGTCGCATGTTTGGAGTCGCATTTTAGTCGCATGTTTGGAGTCGCATGTTTGGAGTCGCATGTTTGAGTCGCATGTTTGGAAGTCGCATGTTTGGAGTCGCATGTTGGAGTCGCATGTTTTGGAGTCGCATGTTAAGGAGTCGCATGTTTGGAGTCGCATGCTTTTGGAGTCGCTTGTCACAATGTTTGGAGTCGCTTGTAACATGTTTGGAGTCGCATGTTGGAGTCGCATGTTTGGAGTCACTTGTCACATGTTTGGAGTCGCATGTTTGGAGTCGCATGTTTGGAGTCGCATGTTAGGAGTCACATGTTTGAGTCGCTTGTCACATGTTGAGTCGCATGTTTGAGTCACATGTTTGGAGTCACATGTTTGGAGTCGCTTGTCACATGTTTGGAGTCGCATGTTTAGAGTCGCATGTTTTGAGTCGCATGTTTGGAGTCACATGTTTGGTAGTCGCATGTTAGGAGCACATGTTTGGAGTCGCTTGTCACATGTTTGGAGTCGCAGTTGAAGTCACATGTTTGGAGTCACATGTTTGTGTTTTCAGTGTGGTGGAGAGGGCGTCGCTGCCCGCACACCTTTGAACACGTCGCCATCGACAACATCCAGATCCTGGACGGACTCGAACCGACGACTGCAAAGGTCAAGTGTGGTTTTTATCTTGCTCTGACCCAGCTGTCGCAGATGTTCTCACACAGAAGGTCTTCACATGGTCACTCAAACTCTCACTTGATCTCACGTTCACTCATGATGGGTCACTGTTTGTGTGCAGATCCTGAGATCTCCAAGGCGTCGACAAACAATCATCATCATCCTGCGTAAAGTCCCGCCCCCCCCTCCCTAAGTCCCCCTCCTCTAAGTTCCCCCTCCTCTAAGTCCTCCTCCTCTAAGTCTCCTCCTCTAAGTCCCCCTCCTCTAAGTCCTCCTCTCTAAGTCCTCCTCCTCTACGTCCCCCTCCTCTAAGTTCCTCCTCCTCTATGTCCTCCTCCTCTATGTCCCCCTCCTCTAAGTCCTCCTCCTCTATGTCTCCTCCTCTAAGTCCTCCTCCTCTACGTCCCCCTCCTCTAAGTCCTCCTCCTCTATGTCCTCCTCCTCTATGTCCCCCTCCCTAGTCCCCCTCCTCTACGTCCCCCTCCTCTACGTCCCCTCCTCTAAGTCCTCCTCCTCTAAGTCCCCCTCCTCTACGTCCCCTCCTCTACGTCCCCCTCCTCTGTCCCCCTCCTCTAAGTCCCCCTCCTCTAAGTCCCCCTCCCCTAAATCCCCTCCTCTATGTCCCCTCCTCTACGTCCTCCTCCTCTAAGTCCCCCTCCTCTAAGTCCTCCTCCTCTAAGTCCCCCTCCTCTAAGTCCTCCTCATCTATGTCCCCCTCCTCTAAGTCCTCCTCCTCTAAGTCCTCCCTCCTCACGTCCCCCTCCTCTAAAGTCCTCCTCCTCTATGTCCTCCTCCTCTATGTCCCCCTCCTCTAAGTCCTCCTCCTCTAAGTCCTCCTCCTCTACGTCCCCTCCTCTAAGTCCTCCTCCTCTATGTCCTCCTCCTTCTATGTCCCCTCCCCTTAAGTCCCCCTCCTCTACGTCCCCCTCCTCTACGTCCCCCTCCTCTAAGTCCTCCTCCTCTAAGTCCCCCTCCTCTACGTCCCCCTCCTACGTCCCCTCTTCCTCCTGTCCCCCTCCCCTAAATCCCCCTCCTCTATGCTCCCCTCCTCTACGTCCTCCTCCTCTAAGTCCCCCTCCTCTAAGTCCACCTCCTCTAAGCCCCTCCTCTTCTAGCCCCCAAAGTGGTCTGCTCTTGGGCTCCAGGTGGACTTTAGCTCAGGGGGAGGAGCTCCACAGCACAGCCAGATGAATTGGATGAGAGAGAACGCAGACTGAGGCCAAAACAAGAGGCAAAAAGCAGAAAGACAAAAAAAAAACAGTTAAAAAGTGACACAAAAACATTAAAAGCGACAAAATGCGACACAAAGACTCGATCTCGTGCTAAAGCGCGGGATACATACATGGATATATACAAAGCACGTTAGCAAAGCACGTTAGCAAAGCACGTTAGCAAAGCACGTTAGCAAAGCACGTTAGCAAAGCACGTTAGCAAAGCACGTTAGCAACAGCTGTTTCCTGTTTTGTGCGTTGTCAAGAGCCCAAATCTGATGTTTCCAGGTCATAACGCGTCTGACATGATCCAAAGCCAAAGACCTCAGACTTCAGACCTTGACCTCTACCTTAGACCTCTGACCTTAGACCTCTGACCTTAGACTTCAGACCTTAGCCTCAGACCTTAGACTCAGACCTTAGACCTCTGACCTTAGACCTCTGACCTTAGACTTCAGACCTTAGGCCTCAGACCTTAGCCTCGACCTTAGACCTCTGACCTTAGACTTTCAGACCTTAGGCCTCAGACCTTAGACTTCAGTCCTCAGACCTTAGACTTCAGACTCAGACTTCAGACCTCGACCTAGACCTCAGACTTCAGACCGTAGACCCCAGACCTTAGACCCCAGACCTCAGACCCCAGACCTCAGACCTCAGACCCCAGACCTCAGCCCTCAGACTTCAGTCCTCAGACTTCAGACCTTAGACCTCAGACTTTAGACCTCAGACTTCAGACCTCAGAGCTCAGACCTTAGATTCAGACCTTAGCACTTCAGGACATTAGACTTCAGGACTTCAGACCTTCGACTTCAGACCTTAGACCTCAGACCTTAGACTTCAGACCTCAGACCTTAGATTTTAGACCTTAGACTCAGACATTAGACTTCAGACCTCTAGACCTCAGACCTGTAGACCTCAGACCTCAGACCTTAGACTTCAACATTAGACCTTCAGACCTTAGATTTCAGACCTAGACTTCAGACATTAGACTTCAACCTTCGGACATTAGACCGACCTCAGACCTTAGACCTCAGACCTTAGACCTCAGACCTTAGACCTCAGACCTCAGACCTCAGACCTTAGACCTCAGACCTTAGACCTCAGACCTTAGACCTCAGACCTCGGACCTCAGTAAAACCGCTCTAAATGTCCTTCTAAACTCTTGTCTGTTTCAGCCATTGACTCGTCTGAGAGCAGCGAGCTCGGCGCTCCCGGGAACATGCTGAAGACGCTCGACCCGATCCTCATCACCATCATCGCCATGTCAGCGCTGGGCGTGTGCGTGGGCGCCATCTGTGGCGTGGTGCTGTACTGCGCCTGCGCTCAGGGCGGCCTCAGCGACAGGAACTTATCTGCGCTCGAGAACTACAACTTCGAACTGGTGGACGGCGTCAAGCTAAAGAAGGACAAACTCAACGGACAGACCAATTACAGCGAGGCGTGAGGGTGGGGGGCGGGGCTGCAGCCTCTGTGGACCAATGAGAGGGAGTGGAGAGAGAGGCTGCAGGCTCTGGACCAATCAGAGTGATGTGCAGTGCGGTAAGGACAACAGGGGGCGCAAACACTGAGCCCATTCACTAAACTCAGGAGTGGCACTGCCGGGCCTCCAGGGGGCGCTGTGTACAAAACATGTACAGCAAAAACAACCAGACTTTTACTGTTTAACGCCGGAATCATTCGCTTCGGCGCTGAAATTGCTGTTCTGGGATCAGTCCCAAGACCAGATGATTGGTTCTTTAGAATGTTTGGCTCTGTCGCTCGTTTGTTCAGGTTCACAGATCGTACGAGCCGGAAGGACGAGCCGCGCCACCGCAAAGAATGTCCCCCGGTCGTTTTATTTCCTCATGTAGAGCGCCCCCTACAGTTTGAGCTAAAGCACTACTCCTCGCATTTTTAAGACCAGAGTTTGTTTGTGTTTCACATCTGACGGTTTGGGCGTCTCACTTTCACCTACAGATGGCGCTGCAACCATAAAAACACTGTAATGAATGTTTGTCGGACGCAACGGACTCGAAAACACAAAAAGACCTTTCAGAACGAAGACTCAATCAACCAATCACAGCAGAGCACCCGTCCCTCCGGCCCCGCCCGTCTCCGTTTCTCCGTCCCATACACTGACTGCGGCCCGTCCCTTCCGGCCCGTCCCCCCGTCTCTTCCGGCTCGTCCCTTTCTGTCCTGTTCTGGCCCGTCCCTCTGGCCCTTCCTAACCGTCCCTTCCGGCCCCCCCCGGCCGTCCCTTCCGCCCCTTCCCCGGCCCGTCCCTCCGCCGGCCGTCCTCCCCGTCTCGTTCACGGCCCGTCCTTCCTGGCCCGTCCCTCCGGCCCGTCCCTTCCGGCCCTCCCTCCGGCCCGTCTCTTCCGGCCCGTCCCTCCGGCCCGTCCTCTGGCTCGTCCCTTCCTAACCGTCCTTCCGGCCCGTCCCTTTCTGTCCTGTTCCAGCCGTCCCTCCGGCCCGTCCCTTCGGCCCGTCCTCCGCCCGTCCTTCGGCCCGTCCCGTTCCCGGCCCGTCCCTTCCGGCCCGGCCCTCTGGCTCGGTGTACCCTTCCGGCCCGTCCCGATGGCCCGTCCCTTCCGGCCCGTCCCTCCGGCCCGTCCCTCCGGCCCGTCCCTCGTCCCTTCCCTTCCGGCCCGTCCCTTCCGGCCCGTCCCTCCGGCCCGTCCCTTCCGGCCCCTCCCTCCGGCCCGGCCCTCTGGCTCGTCCCTTCCTAACCGCCCCCTAACGTTTGTCAAATCCCAAACGTGTGAATGTTCCGTCTCGAGGGGAAACGTTCTTTTGTTCCGTCCAGTCTGAACGTCCAGACAAACGGGAGGTTCCGCCGGTTCTGCAGATTCATGACCGACTTCAGCTCAAATGAAAAATACTGGCCACATTTGTCCTCCGTTCAGGAAGTGTGGACCTTCTGACGACAGTTCAGAAGGTTCGTACGCGTTTATCCGTCTCCGTGGCGACAGGCAGGACGCTGGCGTTTCCGTGGCAACGGGCAGGACGCCGCGGCCCGGAGCGTTTGCACTGATTGTATTTAAATGTTTCTAAGAAGAGTAGCTGTATGAGACCAGAGTTCATGTTTGGTTCTGAGCGATGTACATTTCATGGAGAGATTCATATTTGAAGATTGTGAGGAACATCTCACGTGTAAAAAGGACTTCAGAATGTTCTGTTCTCATTTTGAGCGTTGTAAATGACTTCGTGGCTCTGGAGTGTGTGAACCGTACTGTTTAAAGCGCCTTTGACGGGTCCAGGTCACGCCAGGGTTCAGACTCGCGTTACAGGAGGGTTTATTTGGCTATAATGCTCCACATTCTGGCATTAAACTGATCTATCTCCATGGAGACTGTTGTGACACCTCCACAAAGTTAGTGTTCCATAGATTTAACTCGATGTTTTTCATTATTTTTACATTTCTAATTCTACTTCCTGATTGTGAACGATGACATCGCATCTGTGAAATGACACAACTGTTGCCGAGCAACCGTGTTTACACTGGGCCCAAACGCTGACGTCACAGACATTATTATGTGGCGCTGGTTTTACACATTTTTAAAGCCCGTCATTGGCACTTTAAACGCTTTAGTCCGAAAACTGAGTCTAAAGAATAAGATCATTCTGAAGCTGCTGTGGATTTTGCCTTTGTCGTGTTTCTGTTTGTAAGAGATCAAGTTTTATTTGTGTGTTTGTGTGTCTTTGTGACGGAGCGAGGCCTTACAGACAAAGTGTTTGTTGTTTTCAAAGATTTTAAATGTTTTTAAAAGTTTTAAATGGTTTTAAATGGTCTTCATTCGTCTCTGTTTCAAACTCACGACTTTTACATTCCAAAGAACTGGAGAAATAAATGTTTTCAATAAAATATGTTTCACTTCTGGTTCTTCTCACACACACACAGGGGGCGCTCTTCCTCACTCACACACAGCTCTTCCTCACACACAGGGGGCGCTCTTCCTCACTCTTCCTCACACACAGGGGCTCTTCCTCACACACACACAGGGGGCTCTTCCTCACACACACACGCTCTTCCTCACACACACACAGGGGGCGCTCTTCCTCACACCACACACAGGGGCGCTCTTCTCACACACACAAGGGGCTCTTCCTCACACACACACACACACACACAGGGGGCGCTCTTCCTCACACACACACAGGGGGCGCTCTTCCTCACTCACACACAGGGGGCGCTCTTCCTCACTCACACACAGGGGGGCGCTCTTCCTCACACACACACAGGGGGCGCTCTTCCTCACTCAACACACAGGGGCGCTCTTTCCTCACACACACACAGGGGGCGCTCTTCCTCACACACACACAGGGGGCTTTCCTCACACACACACAGGGGCGCTCCTTCCTCACACACACAGGGGGCGCTCTCCTCTCACACACACACAGGGGGCGCTCTTCCTCACACACACCAGGGGCGCCCCCCACACACACAGGGGGGCGCTCTTCTCACACACACACAGGGGGGCTCTTCTCACACACACACAGGGGGCGCTCTTCCTCACACAACACAGGGGGCGTCTTCCTCACACACACACAGGGGCGCTCTTCCTCACACACACACAGGGGGGCTCTTCCTCACACACACACACAGGGGCGCTCTTCCTCACACACACACAGGGGGCGCTCTTCCTCACACACACACAGGGGGCGCTCTTCCTCACACACACACAGGGGGCGCTCTCCTCACACACATACAGGGGGCGCTCTTCCTCACACACACACAGGGGGCGCTCTTCCTCACACACACACAGGGGGCGCTCTTCCTCACACACACACAGGGGGCGCTCTTCCTCACTCACACACAGGGGGCGCTCTTCCTCACTCGCACACAGGGGGCGCTCTTCCTCACTCACACAAAGGGGGCACTCTTCCTCACTCACTCAAAGGGGCGCTCTTCCTCACACACACAGGGGCGCTCTTTCCTCACACACACACATGGGGCGCTCTTCCTCACACACACACGTGGGCGCTCTTCCTCACACACACACAGGGGCGCTCTTCCGCACGCAGACACAGGGGGCGCTCTTCCTCACACACACCACAGGGGGCACTCTTCCTCACACACACACAGGGGGGCGCTCTTCCTCACACACACACAGGGGGGCGCTCTCCCTCACACACACAGGGGGGCGCTCTTCCTCACACACACACAGGGGGCGCTCTTCCTCACACACACACAGGGGCGCTCTTCCTCACACACACAAAGGGAGCTCTTCCTCAGCACACAGGGGGGCGCTCTCCTCACACACACACAGGTGGCGCTCTTCCTCACACACACACAGGGGCGCTCTTCCTCACACACACACAGGGGCGCTCTTCCTCACACACACACAGGGGCGCTCTTCTCACAATCCTCACACACACACAGGGGGGCGCTCTTCCTCACACACAGGGGGGTCTTCCTCACACACACACAGGGGGGCGCTCTTCCTCACACACACACAGGGGGGCGCTCTTCCTCACACACACACAGGGGGGCTCTCTTCCACACACACACAACACAGGGGCGCACTTTCCTCACACACACACAGGGGCGCTCTTCCTCACACACACACAGGGGGCGCTCGCTTTCCTCACACACACACAGGGGGCGCTCTTCCTCACACACAGGGGGCTCTTCCTCACACACACACAGGGGGTGCTCTTCCTCACACACACACAGGGGGCGCTCTTCCTCACACACACACAGGGGCGCTCTTCCTCACACACACACAGGGGCGCTCTTTCCTCACACACAACAGAGGGGGCGCTCTTCCTCACACACAACAGGGGGCGCTCTTCCTCACCACACACACAGGGGCGCTCTTCCTCACACACACACAGGGGGCGCTCTCCTCACACACACACAGGGGGCGGGGGCGCTCTTCCTCACACACACACACACAGGGGCGCTCTTCCTCACACACACACACAGGGGGGCGCTCTTCCTCACACACACACACAGGGGGCGCTCTTCCTCACACACACACAGGGGCGCTCTTCCTCACACACACACACAGGGGGCGCTCTTCCTCACACACACACACACACACACAGGGGACTTTAGAGACTTTAGAGCTGAACACACTGGTCTTTACTAAACCTGGAGCTGTGTTTAGAGATGAGTTTGTACGTTATTGTGAGCCCATGTAAAGCCCGTAGTCGTGCTGTCTGTTGTGTCTGTTGTGTGTCTGTCGTGTCTGTTGTGTGTGTTCCGTCTGTTGTGTGTGTTCCGTCTGTTGTGTCTGTTGTTGTTCTGTATGTTGTCTGTTGTGTCTGTTGTGTCTGTTGTGTCTGTCGTGTCTGTCGTGTCTGTTGTCTGTCGTGTCTGTCGTTCAGTGTTGTGTCTGTCGTGTCTGTCGTGTCTGTCGTGTCGTGTCGTGTCAGTGTCAGTCGTGTCTGTCGTGTCTGTCGTGTGTCTGTCTGTTGTTGTCTGTCGTTTCTGTCGTGTCAGTCGTGTCAGTCGTGTCTGTCGTTTCTGTCGTGTCAGTCGTGTCAGTCGTGTCTGTCGTTTCTGTCGTGTCAGTCGTGTCAGTCGTGTCTGTCGTGTCTGTCGTGTCTGTCGTGTCAGTCGTGTCAGTCGTGTCTGTTGTGTCTGTTGTGTCTGTTGTGTCAGTCGTGTCAGTCGTGTCAGTTGTGTCAGTTGTGTGTCTGTGTGTGTGTGTCTGTTGTGTCTGTCGTGTCTGTCGTTTCTGTCGTGTCTGTTGTGTCTGTGGTCGGCACTAGAATCTTTTCAATTAAACAATATTTAATCAAAGTATTTGAATGAACAATAAATAAATCCTTTAATCCTCCAGATGGTTCTTCATCAGCCTCAAAGGTTCTCCTCCTGAGTGGCTCCAGCTCCACTGTCTCTCCTTCACCGTGGAACTCCTCCAGGTTTCTACTTTCCCAAAGAGGTTTGGTAGTTTCTCCTGCAGAAGGAGGGTCTAAGGACAGGGGGCGCTGTGGGACATGCGAGTGAGGACACGGGGCGTGGGACATGTGTGTGAGGACACGGGGCGTGGGACATGTGTGTGAGGACACGGGGCGTGGGACACGGGGCGTGGGACATGCGTGTGAGACACGGGCGTGGGACGTGCGTGTGAGGACACGGGGCGTGGACATGCGTGTGAGGACACGGGGCGTGGACATGTGTGTGAGGACACGGGGCGTGGGACATGCGTGTGAGGACACGGGGTGTGGGCATGCGTGTGAGGACACGGGCGTGGGACACGGGGCGTGGGACATGTGTGAGGACACGGGGCGTGGGACATGCGTGTGGAGGACACGGGGCGTGGGACATGCGTGTGAGGACACGGGGCGTGGACACGGGGCGTGGGACATGTGTGTGAGGACACGGGGCGTGGGACATGCGTGTGGGAACGGGGCGTGGAATGCGTGTGAGGACACGGGGTGGACGCGTGGGAGGACACGGGCGTGCATGCGTGTGCTAAAAAGTACAGCACTTCATCCATAATAACAGGGATCTTAAGGTCCAAACCCAAACCTGACGGTTGCAGCGTCACAGCGGAACAACCAGAACGTCTGAACATCTCAGAACTTCATGTAGGCCACACATTGAGTCATGGAGGATACAACAGTGTCCAGAGCTTTAGGGTTCATTTACCTGTGATACACAACAGTATTTGTATATACTATTTAGTACACATACACAACAGTATTTGTATATACTATATAGTACTCATACACAACAGTATTTGTATACTATATATTACACATACACAACAGTATTTGTATATACTATATATTACACATACACAACAGTATTTGTATATACTATATAGTACACATACACAACAGTATTTGTATACTATATATTACACATACACAACAGTATTTGTATATACTATATAGTACACATACACAACAGTATATGTATACTATATATTACACATACACAACAGTATTTGTATATACTATATAGTACACATACACAACAGTATTTGTATATACTATATAGTACACATACACAACAGTATTTGTATCTACTATATAGTACACATACACAACAGTATTTGTATACTATATATTACACATACACAACAGTATTTGTATATACTATATATTACGCATAAACAACAGTATTTGTATACTATATATTCACATGCCAAACAGTATTTATACTATATATTACACATACACAGTATTTGTATATACTATTATTACACATATAACAACAGTATTTGTATATACTATATATTACACATATACACAATATTTGTATATACTATATATTACACATACACAACAGTATTTGTATATACTATATATACAATACAATACACAACAGTATTTGTATATACATATATTACACATACACAACAGTATTTGTATACTATATATTACAGTATATATATACACATACACAACAGTATTTGTATATATATATACACATATATTTGTATATCTGTTTACACACACAACAGTATTTGTATACTATATATTAACACTACACAACAGTATTTGTATATACTATATATTACACAACAGTATTTGTATATATACTATATATTACACATACACAACAGTATTTGTATACATATATATTACACACACAGTATAGTATTTGTATATACTATAATTACACATACACAACGTATTTGTATATACTATATATTACACATACACAACATATTTGTATATATATACACATACAGTATTTGTATATATATATTACTATATATTACACATACACAACAACTAGTATTTGTATATACTATATATTACACATACAAACAGTATTTGTATACTATACTATATATTACACATATACAACAGTATTTGTATATACTATATATTATACACAACAGTATTTGTATACTATATATATACACACAGTATTTGTATATACTATATATTACAACATATACATATTCACATACAGTATTTGTATATAACTATATATTACACATACACAACAGTATTTTGTAACTATATATTACACATACACAACAGTATTTTGTATTTGTATTACTATATATTACACATACACATTAACAGTATTTGTATACTATATATTACACATACACAAACAGTATTTGTATATACTATATATTACACATCACAACAGTATTGTATAATATACTATATATTACACAACAGTATTTGTATATACTACTATATTACACATATACAACAATATTGTATATACTATATATTTATACACAACACAACAGTATTTGTATACTATATATATTATACAACAGTATTTGTATATACTATATATTACACATACACAAACAGTATTTGTATACTATATATTACACATAATACTATATACATACACAACAGTATTATATATATTACACATATATATTATTATACATATATACACAACAGTATTTGTATATACTATATATACACATACACAACAGTATTTGTATATACTATATATACACATATACAACAGTATTTGTATACTATATATTACACTACACAAGTATTTGTATATATATTGTATAACTATATATTACACATACACAACAGTATTTGTATATATATATATTACACATACACAACAGTATTTGTATATATATATTACACAATATTTGTTATAATATATTTACACATATTATGTATATACTATATATACACATAAACAACGTATTTTATATATATATTACACATACACAACAGTATTTGTATACTATATACACATACACAACAGTATTTGTATACTATATATTACACATACACAACAGTATTTGTATACTATATATACAACACTACAACACAGTATTTGTATATATATATATTTACACATACAAAACAGTATTTATATCACTATATATACTACACATACACAAACAGTATTTGTATATCTATTATTATCACTACACAACAAGTATTTGTATACTATATATTACATACATATATAACAGTATTTACAATATTTATATATACTATATATTACATAAACAACAGTATTTGTATATACTATTTGTATATATTATTAACATACACAACAGTATTTTATTCTATACACATACACAACAGTATTTGTATACTATATATTACACATACACAACAGTATTTGTATATACTATATATTACACATAAACAACAGTATTTGTATATACTATATATTAACATACACAACAGTATTTATACTATAATACACATACAAACAGTATTTGTATATACTATATATTACACATACACAACAGTATTTGTATATACTATATATTACACATAACAACATATTTGTATATACTATATATTACACATACACAACAGTATTTGTATATACTATATATTACACATACACAATTACTATACATTATATATTGTATACTATATATTACACATACACAACAGTATTTGGTATATACTATATATACACATACACAACAGTATTTGTATATACTATAATTACACAACAGTATTGTATATTATATATTACACATATACAACAATATTTGTATATACTATATATTACACATACACAACAGTTTGTATACTATATATTACACATACACAACAGTATATACTATATATTACTATAATTACATATATTACACATACACAACAGTATTTATATATACTATATATTACACATACACAACAGTATTTGTATATAACTATATATTACACATACACAACAGTTATTTGTATACTATATATTACAAAACAGTATAATACTATACACACATTATATTATATATACACATACAGTATTTGTATACTATATATATACATAATACAACAGTATTTTGTATATACTATATATTACACATACACAACAGTATTTTATATACTATATTACACATATACACAACATATTTGTATATACTATATATTACACATACAACAGTATTTGTTATACTATATATTACACATACACAGTACTTTGTATATACTATATATATACACATAACACAACAGTATTGTATTACTATATATACACAACACAACAGTATTATATATATACTATAGTATTACACATACACAACAGTATTTGTATACTATAATATTACACATACACAACAGTATTTGATATACTATATATTACACATAACAACACAGTTTTGTATACTATATATTTACAACAACAGTATTGTATATACTATATATTACACATATAACAACAATATTGTATAACATATATATTACACATACACAACAGTATTTTATACTATATATTACACAACAGTATTTGTATATACTATATATTACACATACAACAGTATTTGTATACTATATATTACACAACACAGTACATATTTTATTACATACTATTAATACTATATATTACACATACACAACAGTATTTGTATATTACTATATATTACACATACAACAACATATTTGTAGATATATATTACACATACACAACAGTATTTGTATACTATATATTACACCTACACAACAGTATTTGTATATATTTGTATATACTATTACACATAACAACAATTATATACTATATATTACACATACACAACAGTATTTGTATACTATATATTACACATACAGTATTTGTATATACGGTATATATAACACTTATATATACTATTACACATAAACAACAGTATTTGTATATACTATATTACATTACACATACACAACAGTATTTATACTATATTACATACACAACAGTATTTGTATATACTATATATTACACATACAACAGTATTTGTATATACTATATATTACACATATACAACAATATTTTTTATATACATATATATACACATACACAACAGTATTTGTATATACTATATATTAATATTTGTATATACTATATATTACACATATACAACAAGTATTTGTATTTACTATATATTACACATAAACAACAGTATTTGTATATACTATATATTACACATACACAACAGTATTTTTATACTATATATTACACATACACAACAGTATTTGTATATACTATATATTACACATAAACAACAGTATTTGTATATATATATTACACATACACAACAGTATTTGTATAATACTATATTATTACACAACAGTATTTTGTATACTATATATTACACCTACACAACAGTATTTGTATATACTATATATTACACATATACAACAGTATTTGTATATACTATATATTACACATACACAACAGTATTGTATATACTATATATTACACATACACAACAGTATTTGTATATACTATATATACACATATACAACAGTATATTGTATTACTATATATTACACATATACAACAGTATGTATATACTATATATTACACATTACACAACAGTATTTGTATATACTATATATTACACATACACAACAGTATTTGTATATTACTATATATTACACATACACAACAGTATTTGTATATACTACACATATATTACTATATATACATACACAACAGTATTTGTTATACTATATATTACACATACACAACAGTATTTGTATATATATACTATATATTACACATATACAACAATATTTGTATATACTATATATTACACATACACAACAGTATTTGTATACTATATATACATATACACATTACACAACAGTATTTGTATATACTATATATTACACATACACAACAGTATTTGTATATACTATATATTACACATATACAACAATATTTGTATATACTATATATATACACAACAGTACACAACAGTATTTATATACACATAGTATTTGTATATATACTATATATACACATAACTAACAGTATTTGTATATTCTATATATTACAACATACACAACAGTATTTGTATATACTATATATTACACATACACAACAGTATTTGTATACTATATATTACACACACAACAGTATTTGTATATACTATATATTACACATATACAACAATATTTGTATATACTATATATTACACATACACAACAGTATTGTATATACTATATATTACACATACACAAACAGTATTTGTATTACTATATATTACACATACACAACAGTATTTGTATATACTATATATTACACATATATACAACAGTATTTGTATATACTATATATTACACATACACAACAGTATTTGTATACTATATATTACACATACAAAACAGTATTTGTATATACTATATATTACACATGCACAACAGTATTTGTATATACTATATATTACACATACACAACAGTATTTGTATATACTATATATTACACATACACAACAGTATTTGTATAATATATATTACACATACACAACAGTATTTGTATAATATATATTACACATACACAACAGTATTTGTATACTATATATTACACATACACAACAGTATTTGTATATACTATATATTACACATACACAACAGTATTTGTATACTATATATTACACATACACAACAGTATTTGTATATACTATATATTACACATACACAACAGTATTTGTATAATATATATTACACATACACAACAGTATTTGTATAATATATATTACACATACACAACAGTATTTGTATACAATATATTACACATACACAACAGTATTTGTATGTGTAATATACAGTCAGGTACCCATCAGTGATGAGGGGCTGCAGCAGGCCCATCACAGGGTTGTCAGGGGAACAGAGAAGGCTTTAGGGACAGGCGTGTGTCACCGTGCACCGGATGCCCGTTCGTTTCTTCGGTGTGGGCGGGGCCTGTCTCCGTGTGGGTGGGGCCTGTCTGCAGAACAAGAGCTCTGTTCACGTGAGTCACACAAGCGTGAGTGTGTCTGCTGCGGGAAGAAAAAACACGTCTGAACCTTTATTTCACCACAAACATTCACCGGGAGTTCACCTGGCCCAGTCCACCCGTGAGACCCTCTTTAGACCCTCTTTAGACCCTCTTTAGACCCTCTTTGGACCCACTTTGGACCCTCTTTGGACCCTCTTTGGACCCGTGAAACTCTTGTGCGTCGCCGTTTCTTCAGCTTCTTCCACTAAAGTGCTTTTCTCTGGACCTTTTCTCGACCGGACGTTTTCAGGAGCAAATGTCGGACTGAACCGGAACACACACGGTAAGAGCTTCTATCACGGCGTTTGGTCCCGGTTTGTTGAGGGAAAGGGCGGAAAGTCGGCGGTGAAGCCGTGAACGCCGCGGCGCAGGAGGGAAAGAGGAATGCGTGTCCCCGGGCTAAAGATGTGGGTGCGGGCCGAGCACGGGCCGAGTACGGGCCGAGAACGGGGCGAGCACGGGGCGAGCACGGGGCGAGCACGGGGCGGGACGGGTTCTGGTGAAAGTGCGTTTGTGTGACGGTTTAACGGGACTCGGACACGGCTCCTGACGGTCACGGTGAAACGAGTCTTTGTGAGGAAACTAGGCCACGACACCGGACTTTCTTCCGCCGGACCGTGGGTTTTGGGCCCCGTTTCGCTCCGTTTTGTGGCTTTTCCGTTTGTCTCACGGTTGCAGTGTTCCGTGTGTGACTTTTACACCGTCTGAAACTCTCTTTTTTCACGTTTTTTCACGGCTTTTCACGGCTTTTCTCGGTTTTTCCGCCGTCTGTTCCGTTTGTGTCCCACTTTTTCTGTCCGTGTCAAACAAACTTTTACGACACTTTGTTTGACTCTATTTTATTCACATTTAAACCTTTTAGAAATCAGAAAATATAATAAATATTCCATTTATTCACTTGTTTTTTTGACCCATAAGTTTAAGAGTTCTGTCAACAGTGAAACGATCATTTCTGTTGAAGATTGAGACTTTTTTTACACGTTTAAACCAAATAAAGGTGTAAATCTGTGACTGAAGCTTCTGAGGGTGAATGTGAAGGAGTGAAGTGTTTTATTGGTGTCATTTTCACTTCATAATGTCACTGTCTTTGTTAGAAAAGTGCTTTAGAGTCTGTTTGGGCCAGACTAACTTTAACTTTACAGAATAATAACTAATGGATGTAGTTGGGACTAATGGGTTCATCGTTCACACGTTCATTCGATTGTTTCACCGCACGTTCATGTAGATTTACCATCATTTAACTTGTCTTGAATGCCAAGTTTAGTTCTGTTTGTCTAGGTTTTGTCCTGGGTTAGGCCCGGTTTTGTCCTGGGTTAGGCCCAGTTTTGTCCTGGGTTAGGCCCGGTTTTGACCCGGTTTAGGTTCAGTTTTGTCCCGGTTTAGCCCTGGTTATGGCCTGTTTAGGCCCAGTTTTGTCCTGGGTTAGGTTCAGCTTTGACCCGGTTTAGGCCCAATTTGTCCCGGTTTTGGCTCGGTTTAAGCCCGGTTTAGACCTGGTTTTGTCCCGGTTTAGGCTCGGTTTGAGCCTGGTTTAGCCCTAGTTTTGTCCCGGTGTAGGCTCGGTTTTAGACCTGGTTTTGGCTCGGTTTAAGCCCGGTTTAGACTTGGTTTAGCCCCAGTTCAGCCCAGTTCAGCCCAGTTCAGCCCAGTTCAGCCCAGTTCAGCCCATCGTGGGCCTGTTCACGCCTCATTTCACACGGGCTCACACAAAGTTGACTTCTGCAAACGCGTCGTTTCAGATCTGAATGTTCATTTTCTCAGTTTTGTCCCGAACACGACGTACGTCTGAACACGAGCAGAACCTTCAGGAGACCACAAAGTCCCAGTGGTGTTGAGACAAACCACACACTCATGTTTACGAGGGTGGGACCTAAACCCGGGTCTGGTCCTGGTCCAAACCCTGCTCTTTAGTCTCGTAGTCCATAATCCGTGGTCTGAGCTCCAGCCCACAGTGGTTCACCTCAGAGTTTGGTTTGGTTCTGGTCCTGGACTAAAGCAGATCGAGGAAAGACTGAGACCAGACCTGGTTGAGACCTGGTTTAGGCCTGCGTTAGACCCGGTTTAGGCCCCTCTTTAGACCCGGTTTAAGCCCCTCTTTAGACCCGGTTTAGGCCCCTCTTTAGACCCGGTTTAGGCCCCTCTTTAGACCCGGTTTAGGCCCCTCTCTTAGGCCCTCTTTAGACCCGGTTTAGCCCCTCTTTAGGCCCTCTTTAGACCGGTTTAGGCCCCTCTTTAGCCGCCTCTTTAGACCCGGTTTAGGCCTCTCTTTAGACCCGTTTTAGCCTCTCTAGCCCACTTCTAGCCCCTCTTTAGACCCGGTTTAGCCTCTCTTCGTTTAGGCCTCTCTTTAGACCCGGTTTAGGCCCCTCTTTAGACCCGGTTTAGGCCCCTCTTTAGGCCTCTCTTTAGACCCGGTTTAGGCCCTCTTTAGACCGGTTTAGCCCTCTTTAGGCCTCTCTTTAACCCGTTTAGCCCTCTTTAGCCTCTCTTTAGACCCGGTTTAGGCCCCTCTTTAGACCCGGTTTGGCCCCTCTTTAGCCGCTTTAGACCCGGTCCTCTTTAGACCCGGTTAGGCCCTCTTTAGACACGGTTTAGGCCCCTCTTTAGGCCTCTCTTTAGACACGGTTTAGGCCCCTCTTTAGACCCGGTTTAGGCCCCTCTTTAGACCCGGTTTAGCCCCTCTTTAGACCCGGTTTAGGCCCCTCTTTAGACCCGGTTTAGGCCCCTCTTTAGACCCGGTTTAGGCCCTGCCGTTTACCCTCTTTTAGACCCGTTTAGGCCCCTCTTTAGACCCGGTTTAGCCTCTCTTAGACCCGGTTTAGGCCCCTTTAGCCTCTCTTTAGACCCGGTTTAGGCCCCTCTTTAGACCCGTTTAGCCCCTCTTTAGGCCCCTCCTTTAGACCCGTTTGCCCTCTTTAGACCCCTCTTTAACCCGGTTTACACCTCTTTAGACACGGTTTAGGCCCTCTTTAGACCCGGTTTAGGCCCCTCTTTAACCCGTTTAGCCCCTTTAGACCCGGTTTAGGCCCCTCTTAGACCCGGTTTAGGCCCCAGGGTAAAACATGTGAGAGCAGGTTTGAACACGTCTGAGCGCGTGCGGCTTCTGAGGCTCCGTCACATTTGAAACATCTGAGAAACTCGTTTTGTAGAGTCCAGGTCCAGGTCCAGGTCCAGGTCCAGTCCAGGTCCAGTCGGTCCAGGTCCAGGTCCAGGTCCAGGTCCAGGTGTCAGTCTGTGCTGAAGAACTGTAGTCACGGCACTCTGACCGATATTCTGACCGATATTCTGCCCCGCGATGCACATGACAGAATGAGTCATGCCTTTGCACACGGTAAAATAACAAAAAACGACACTTTGTCTTTGTGAAAACAAACGTAGGCCGCCTCAGACTCCATCGACCGACCAAAGGTCCAAAGGTCCCTTTGGGTCTGTGTGGACGGAACGTTTGTGAGTGAAACCTCGATCAGGAGAAATGGAGGCGTCGACAGACCTTTGACTCACCACGATCCTTCTGGAAACATCTGACTCACTTCCTCTGAGCGGCAGAGGGAGGGGGCATGAGTCACTGCTGAGGTCACTGTGAGGAGGTCACTGAGGTCACTGAGGTCAGTGTGAGAGGTCACTGAGGTCAGTGTGTGTGTGTGTGTGCGTCAGAGTGTGTGTGTGTGGGGTCAGAGTGTGTGGGTCAGAGTGTGTGTGTGTGTGGTCAGAGTGTGTGGGTCAGAGTGTGTGGGTCAGAAAGTGTGTGGGTCAGAGTGTGGTTCACTGAGTCAGTGTGTTGGTCCAGTGTTGTGGTGTGTCAGAGTGTGGTCAGATGTGTGGGTCATGTGTGTTGTGGGTCAGAGTGTGTGGGTTCAGATGTGTTGGTCAGAGTGTGTGTTGTCAGAGTGTTGTGTGGGTCAGAGTGTGTGTGTGGTCAGTGCGTGTGTGTGTGTGGGTCAGTGCGTGTGTGTGTGGGGTCAAGTGTGTTGTGTGGTGGGTTGTCAGTGGTGTGTGGGTGCAGTGCGTGTGTGTGGGTCAGTCGTGGTGTGTTGGGGGCAGTGCGTGTGTGGGGTCAGCGCGTGTGTTGTGGGTGTGGGTCAGTGCGTGTGTGGGGGGTCAGAGCGTGTGTGTGGTTCAGAGTGTGTGTTGGGGGGTCAGAGGTGTGGTGTGTGGTCAGTGCGTGTGTGTGTGGGGGGGTCAGAGTGCGTGTGTGTGGGGTCAGAGTCGTGTGGGGGGTCAGAGTGTATGTGTGGGGTCAGTGCGTGTGTGTGTGGGGGGGTCAGAGTGCGTGTGTGTGGGGTCACGCGCCTGAACAAACTTTGACTCAGTATCTAATCCGTGTTGGTGGTGACTGAATACATGTGAAGGTCTGGGATTTGAACCGTCTTCACGCGTGCGGCGGGCCCCTCCCCCTGGCTGGCGCCGCTTACAGCAGGCTCCTCCCCTGGCGCGCCTACTGTAGCCCATCTCGTTTACGCCTTATTTGTTTTCAAAGTGTGTTCTTCTCGCCGCTTCATTAGACCAGAGAGGACATGGGGATGAGAGAGGGACGGACATGCAGTAACTGTCCGAGTCAGGATTAGAACTCACAACACTGCGGCCGGCTGCACCGGGGCCTGGCATATGTGCGGCGCCTTAACCACTCCACCACCGGGCAGCACAGCCCCAAAGTGTGTTCAAGTTAAACTCTGAAGTCTCTGATGACGTCGTGTCTGGAGCGTGTTACAGAGGAATGTGTGTTATGTCAGGAGGACCAGGGACCGGGACCTGGACCGGGACCGACTAGACTTTGACTGACTGGGACCGGACCTGACTAGGACTTTGACTGGACTGGGACTGGGACCGGGACCTGGACCTGGACCTGGACCTGGACCGGGACCGGACTAGGACTTTAACAGGACTGGGACTAGGACTAGACTTTAACTGGACTGGGACCGGTACCGGACTGGACTGGGACTGGACTAGGACTGAACCTGAACCTGAACCTGAACCAGAACCTGAACCAGGACTGGACTATGGACTGGACTGGGACCGGACTGTGACTGAACCAGGACTGAACTGGGACTGAACCAGAACCAGGACTGAACCTGAACCAGGACTGACTGGGACCTGGACTGGACTGAACTAGACGGGACTGGGACTGGCGGGACTGGGACTGAACTAGGACTGGGACTGAACTAGGACTGGGACTGAACTAGACTGGACTGAACTAGGACTGGGACTGAACCAGGACTGAACCAGGACTGGAACCAGGACTGGAACAGGACTGGAACCAGGACGGAACCAGGACTGGAACCAGGACGAACAAGACTGGAACAAGGACTGGAACAAGGACTGGAACAAGGACTGGAACAAGGACTGGAACAAGAACTGGAGGGTTATCCCTTTTTTATAATCCTGTGTAAACCTTTTTTATAATCCTTTTATAGTAGTCCTGTTGAACCCTTTTATAGTCCTGTTTTCCTTTTATATCCTTTAATCCTTTATAATCTGTTTAACCCCTTTTTTAATCCTTATAATCCTGTTTAACCCTTTTTATAATCCTTTATAGTCCTGTTTAACCCTTTTTTATATATCCTGTTTAACCCTTTTTATCAAGACTTTAGTGACACCTGTTTAACCCTTTTTATAATCCTTTATAGTCCTGTTTAACCCTTTTTATAATCCTTTATAGTCCTGTTTAACCCTTTTATAATCCTTTATAGTCCTTTTAACCCTTTTATAATCTATAATCCCTTTATAAACAGGATTATAAAAGTGTTATAAAAGGGTTAAACAGATTATAAAATGGGTTAAAGAGGATTATAAAGCATTATTAAAGGCTTACACAGGATTATAAAGGGATAACCCTTTATTATCCCTTTTTATAACCCTTTACAATCCAGACAATTTAAGGAGCAAAACTAAGTATGATCCAAAAATACACTTTAAATGTAAAGTACGTCAGCCTGGTCCAAAAAGTACTGTTTGTTTCCTTTGTAGTAGCTTTCCATGCTCCGCCCTTTGCCCCACCCCTTTACCCTGCCCTTTGCTCCGCCCTTTTCCCCACCCCTTTACCCTGCCCTTTGCTCCGCCCTTTGCCCCACCCCTTTACCCTGCCCTTTGCTCCGCCCTTTGCTCCACCCCTTTACCCTGCCCTTTGCTCCACCCCTTTACCCTGACCCTTACTCCGCCCTTTGCTCATGTCGTGGTGTGACATCGCTTGAAACACTCAAAACGGTTCAAAAGACGCCGCTGAACAGTCGTCTCGTTCTTTTACCTAGAATAAAACTGAGCTGCCGGTCGTTTCCTGAGAAGGAAGTGTCCGTCGTCAAGAGCAACACAAACGAGCCAGGAAACAAGCTCCACCTCCTCAAATCCAACAATCCACCAACAGTTCAGTTCAGTTTATGTGCCACAGCGAAAACACGTGAAAAGTCCACACAAAGTCCAAACTCCCCCCACCCCACAGAGGGCTCAGGGTCATGTCACATACATATGATACATATGCCTATATGTATCATATAGGAGGAGGAGGAGGATGAGGATGAAGATGAAGATCATTGTCAGAACCTTTCTTCTCCTGACGTGTTTTGTCTCGTTTCAGATGGAGCTGCGTTTGCTCTGTGTTTCTTTGGCTTTGCTCTTCGGAGTCGGCGCGGCGCAGAAAGGCAAGTCCTGGTTTAGTCCTGGTTTAGTCCTGGTTTTGTCCTGGTTTAGTCCTGGTTTAGTCCTGGTTTAGTCCTGGTTTAGGCCCGGTTCAGTCCTGGTTTAGAGAATGTGAATAATCAGTTGTTTGCCTGATGCAGTTGCTGTTTCTTCCCACAGAGGGCAGTATTTGTATAAAGGCCAACGCTCAGTCGTGTGGAGAGTGTATCCAGGTGTCTGAGGCCTGCGGCTGGTGCGCAAACGAGGTGAAGACACGCATGACCCGCGCGCGCGAGCGTGACCCGCAAACACGCATGACCCGCAAACACGCATGACCCGCAAACACGCATGACCCGCAAACACGCCCGCAACACGCATGACCCGCAAACACGCATGACCCGCAAACACGCATGACCCGCATGACCAAACGCATGACCCGAGCGCGCGAGCGTGACCCGCAAACACGCATACCGCCGCGCGCCGAGCGTGACCCGCAAACACGCATGACCCGCGCGCGAGCATGACCCGCGCGTGCACGAGCATGGCGCGCGAGCGTGACCCGAACCGCATGCCCGCAAACACGCATGACCCGCAAACACCGCAAACACCTGACCCGCAAACACGCATGACCCGCAAACACGCAACCCGCTGACCCGCAAACCGCAAACACGCATGACCCGCAAACACGCATGACCCGAGCGCGCGAGCGTGACCCAAACACGCATGACCCGAGCGCGCGAGCGTGACCCGCAACACGCATGACCCGCAAACACCGCATGACCCGCAAAACACGCATGACCCGCAAACACGCATGACCGCGCAAACACGCATGACCCGCAAACACGCATGACCCGCAACCCGCAAACACGCATGACCCGCAAACACGCATGACCCGCAAACACGCATGACCCGCAAACACGCATGACCCAAACACGCATGACCCGCAACACACATGACCCGCGCGCGCTTTAGACCTTTTGTTTGGTTTGAACCTGTTTGTACCATAATAAGAGCTCTCTGTCATGGCACGCCTCAAACGCCCCGTTCATCTCGGCTCTTTCGCCGTCAGACTTTCCTCAAAGTGGGCGAGGCTAAATCGGCGCGCTGTGACGACCTCCAGTCTCTGTTGGAGCGCCACTGTCCTCCGGAGAAGATCGAGAACCCGCGAGGAAGCACCACCATCGACAGGAACCAGCCCGTGACCAACCGCAAGAAGGACTCCGCCGAGAAACTGAAGCCCGAGCAGATCACGCAGATCCAGCCGCAGAAGCTCACGCTCACGCTCAGATCTGGTACGGTTCCATGGATAATGCTGAAGATGGTTCTACTTTTCTTTAGGCGAGCCTCAGACGTTCTCTCTGACCTTCTCTCCTGATGTTTCCTCCTTTAGGCCTCGGACGTTCTCTCTGACCTTCTCTCCTGATGTTTCCTGATTTTCCTTCTTTAGGCCTCGGACGTTCTCTCTGACCTTCTCTCCTGATGTTTCCTTCTTTAGGCCTCGGACGTTCTCTCTGACCTCTCTCCTGATGTTTCCTTCTTTAGGCCTCGGACGTTCTCTCTGACTGTCTCTCCTGATGTTTCCTCCTTCAGACCTCGGAACGTTCTCTCTGACCTTCTCTCCTGATGTTTTCCTCCTTTAGGCCTCGGACGTTCTTCTGACCTCTCCTGATGTTTCCTCCTTTAGGCTCGCTTCTCTCTGACCTGATGTTTCCTCCTTTAGGCCTCGGACGTTCTCTCTGACCGTCTCTCCTGATGTTTCCTTCTTTAGGCGAGCCTCAGACGTTCTCTCTGACGTTCAAGCGTGCAGAGGATTATCCCATCGACCTGTACTACCTCATGGACCTGTCCTTCTCCATGAAAGACGATCTTGAGAACGTGAAGAACCTGGGAACGGACCTGATGAAGGAGATGCAGGCCATCACCTCCGACTTCAGGATCGGTAAAACAGCGGGGCGGAGCACAGGCGGGTTGGAGGCGGGGGGGGCGCGAGAGAGGCGGGGGGGGCGGGGAAGGGGCGCGGGAGGGGGCGGGAGGGGAGGAGCGCAGGCGGATTACACGTGCACCGTCAGACACAGTATTTGGCTAGGTTTATGCTTGACATGTAGACGAGGTCCGCGCGGTGAAATGTCGTCAGTTTTGTGGACACGCCCCCTCGTTGGCGCGCTGACCTGATTGTCCGCGTCGTGTCGGGGAACACACTTTAACTGCGCAGAAGGAAAATGAATGGGATTTCAAATGAGCAGCTCAAATTTCTACAGTCGAAACCCCATGAAACCCCATGAAACCCCATGAAAACTCCATGACTCCATGAAATCCATGAAACCCATGAAACCATGAAACTCCATGAAACTCCATGAAACCCCATGAAACTCCATGAAACTCCATGAAACCCATGAAACTCCCATGAAACCCCATGAAACTCCATGAAACCCCATGAAACCCCATGAAACTCCATGAAACTCCATGAAACCGCGCAGACTAAATACGGCCACGGTCTTCTCCGCGGCCGCCGCACGGCTCGTTTTTGAATTTACATGCAGGAAGTAGAATCCAAACTTGACTCTTTTGTCAGTCGAGCGGCCGGAGGAGAACCTGGAGAGGAATGCTACACCGTTAGCCCATGCTAATGGCCCACAGTCCCGTCACCGGGACTAGAGCGGTTCTAAGAGCTTCTGTGTCAGATGTTCTGTTCGGTCGTTACAGCCTGTACGTTCCCTCAGGTTTTGGCTCGTTTGTGGAGAAGACGGTGATGCCGTACATCAGCACGACTCCTGCGCGGCTCATAACCCCTGCACCGGGAACCAGAACTGCACCAGTCCTTTTCAGCTACAAGAACGTCCTGAAGCTCACCGACAAAGGAGACGAGTTCAACCGCCTCGTGAGCCAGCAGCAGATCTCCGGCAACCTGGACTCTCCTGAGGGAGGCTTCGACGCCATCATGCAGGTCGCCGTGTGTGAGGTGAGGGGCGGGACCGGGGGGGCGGGACCGGGGAGGGTCACTTGACTAGGATTAACCCGTCTAAAACAGGGATACTGTAGGAAGGGCGTCTGACTCGTGCCTCTGACTCGTCCTCTGACTCGTCCCTCTGACTCGTGCCTCTGACTCGTCCCTCTGTCTCGTGCCTCTGTCTCGTGCCTCTGTCTCGTCCTCTGACTCGTGCCTCTGACTCGTCCCTGACTCGTCTCTGACTCGTCCTCTGACTCGTCCCTCTGACTCGTCCCTCTGTCTCGTGCCTCTGACTCGTGCTCTGACTGCCTCTGACTCGTGCCTCTGACTCGTGCCTCTGTCTCGTGCCTCTGTCTCGTCCCTCTGACTCGTCCCTCTGACTCGTGCCTCTGACTTGTCCCTCTGACTCGTGCCTCTGTCTCGTTCCTCTGTCCCTCAGGAGCAGATCGGTTGGAGAACGTCACTCGGCTGCTGGTTT
Organism: Chaenogobius annularis; assembly: GCA_015082035.1. NCBI lineage: Eukaryota > Metazoa > Chordata > Actinopteri > Gobiiformes > Gobiidae > Chaenogobius > Chaenogobius annularis. The sequence goes on along the minus strand of BJKM01001011.1, from coordinate 198,418 downwards.
TCTCCACCGACGCCGGGTTTCATTTCGCCGGAGACGGAAAACTGGGCGGAATCGTTCTTCCCAACGACGGGAAATGTCACCTGGAGAACAACATGTACACCATGAGCCATTACTATGTACGTGTTTATACTACAACACGCTTAAAACACGCTTAAACACCTGGAGAACAACATGTACCATGAGCCACTACTATGTACGTGTTTGTACTACAAACACGCTTAAAACACGCTTAAACACCTGGAGAACAACATGTACACCATGACCACTACTATGTACGTGTTTATAACTACAAACACGCTTAAAACACGCTTAAACACCTGGAGAACAACATGTACACCATGAGCCACTACTATGTACGTGTTTATACTACAAACACGCTTAAAACACGCTTAAACACCTGGAGAACAACATGTACACCATGACCACTACTATGTTCGTGTTTATACTACAAACACGCTTAAAACACGCTTAAACACCTGGAGAAACAACATGTACACCATGAGCCACTACTATGTACGTGTTTATACTACAAACACGCTTAAAACACGCTTAAACACCTGGAGAACAACATGTAACCCATGAGCCACTACTATGTACGTGTTTATACTACAAACCTTACACGCTTAAACACCTGG